>JASZXT010000038.1:0-80016 GCA_035521555.1 Lecanoromycetidae sp. Uapishka_2
GGTAGGGAAAGAGAAGAAAGCCCAGGAAGTGTTTGGTGTGGGGAGAGGGAGCTCAAAAGAGTTGAAAGAGAAAAGGGGGCTGGAAGCCTTAGGTGCGGGTACTGGCATAAGAACTGGGGCTCACGGCAAGAAGCAATTCGAAGCTGTAGGTAGGCGGAAAAGCCATTCGAAGGCAGTGAGAGAAGGGTTGCCTGCTTTGAGTAGCGCAAGGAAGTCGAAGAAGCCTACAGAAGAGGAAGCTTTGGTCGTGTTGCTTGGTGCTGGAGCAGGTACTCATGAGAGCCACTCCAATGCCGCGAAGTCAGAGAAAGGACATGGGTCCGAAGTGAGTCACTCTAAGGCAGAGAAGTCAGAGAGTGGGCACGGGTCCGAAGCAGCCCATTCAAAGGCATCCAAGTCAGAGAAAACGCATGGATCAGAAGCTGGACATTCAAAGGCGCACGGTTCGGTAGCAGGTTCGGCCGTAGGTCGAAGCAAATCAGTCTCATCACATCACACGCACGCCGAAAAATCAAGCAAAACATCCCATAACACGTCGAAGCCGAAGCGAAGCAAATCCGTCAAAGCCCCCAGTGGCCACGAAAGCGACAGTTCTAGTACAGTCATGTCTCTGAAAGGGCAGGATGAACACATACGAAAACATCACTATGAGCCTAGCCAGCATGAGCACGAGAAGCATGCTTCGGTCAAATCTCTGTCTTCAAAACACGAAGCACACTCGAAAGCGCCATCCCATCACGGCAGCGTGCATAGCGGTGAGGCACCTAGTATGGCGCTCGTGCCTGCATATGGGGAAGATAGGAGGGGAGTGAATGGATACAAGGAGCCATCCGTCTACTCATATTCGGGAGATACGGGGGAATTGTACGTTGTGGAAGTTGAGGAAGAACCGGATTTCCGGAGTAGGCGAAAAGCAAGGGGGGAAGGGGCGGTGGAGGTCATGCATACCAAGGGAAGGACACTGTATGTGGTCAAAGATTGAGCTGCTCAGGTTTGGGCACCGGGAATATTGCAAGCAGGTTACGCAGCGAAGGCGTTGGTGGATGGCATTGCAGCAAGGTTTATGTCTTCAACAGGCGCAGTGTATGTATATGATTATGCTATCGTGCCTTCTCGTGTCCACTTGCTACCGCCATACTCCCAGATCGAGGAGACAGAAAGTCCTTGCGGTGTCGCTTATATATTTTTCTCCACCACTGGTTCGGACTATCAGTCAAACGATGAGGGCCATACGCAATCTCACCGCAGTTCCGCAAACCGTAACAATTTGCTGCAACAGGCTACACCAGTACCACCCAGTGGGGCAAGTGAGCATCTTGCCCAAAAGTCGACGTCCCTTCCAACGTACACGGAAGAGCTTGAACAAGCAAGATCGGAGACCATCGACACTATAATCCAGAGAGTGTTCTTCCGGTCTTGCCTAGCCCAAATCTAGTCATACCAAAGGCGCCCCGAAAGAGATTCGATGAGCTAACTATTCGGTGGTAGAGTCACTAAACTCGTCACAAGCCGTTCAGAGTGCAGCGTTTCCCTTACTTATCAAGCAGGACAAAGCCAATGAATAGATCATGAGGAAATGACATTGTACGTAGCATAGCCTACGGCATTAAGATGATGCGAAAGATGCCTGACACTGAAATATCAAGTACTATTTTCCAACGTCAGCTTCTCTTTCTTACTCACGCTTACGAAGGTTGGTTCTTGCACGCTAGTCCATCAGCTCCGATCGGAGCGAGTTACCATCAGCACCAATAAATCGTAGTCTTGGTACTCGAAGAATCGGAGTTATTGACAGAGCGCGATGACGAGAGCCGGACATTCTTCTGATGGGCTTCTTCCTTACATTTGCAGCGTATTCATGGTTGGATAGCGCGTTGTTGGGCAGTAGGAGGGCATAATCAGGCCTTGCGGAATCTTCTAGTCGTGCATGAATCCTCAACAATGTTCGAGATGCGCAATGTAGAGGGTGGTGCAAGAGACAAGGTTTCTCGGTTGCAGAAGATGAAGTGAAATATACTTGCGAAGCTACCATAGATGATATGGATAACGGGAAGTGCGGAGGAGGAATGGAAAGGCTACGAAACATGGCTATGTAATTGTGGGTAGTTGTTGTGAGATTCATTGCGTATCGTAGTAAGTCTGTTCTGCAATATGTTTCAGTCCGTTGTTCCCAAGGCCTCGTGCTACCCAAAGTTCATTGGGTATGGGTCAAACCCTCATCGGATCCATCTTGCAAACAATAACAGTGGAGGCTCTCATTGCCAAGGCATCTCAATGGAGCCACAGTACGGCTTTAGCGGATGACGTTTCGAGGTGAGCGAAAGGATTGCAGTCGCAGCATCCTTACGTTCCCCATACCTTCGTCAATGCACTTGATTTGACGATGCGACCAACCTTGATCAAGTGTAATGGTCATGATACAAAGCCACTAACCTCAATATATCTCCATGAGCTAATACCTCCAATCCAACGGTCTCCATCAAACACCAGCCCCACCACTCTCAAACCACCCCCTCAATTCCTTCAATTCACCATGCAAAAGCGCAGGCTCCTCGGTCCCATACCTAGCAATTAAAACCCCCACCAAACTCCCCTTTTCCTTACTCGCTCTGGTACCTGGCCGCTGACCTGGCTCATCAATCATATCGAGCCTGGATAAAATGGCGTCCTTCTGGCTCGGGTCGTGGCAGAATTCTTTCAGCATCGCCAGAGCTTGATTGTCGAGAATGTCGTGAGGGGTGTTGTGGCGGTGGATGATGGAGGCGGCAAGGGAGTGGGTGCGGATTAGATGCCCCATGTCGTTTGTGGGTGTTTGAGACATTGGAAGCTGGGAATGCAGAGGGCGATTGGGGTTTAGATTGCTTGGATCACTGTCAGGTTGGAAGGAGTTGTTGACGTCTTTGATATTATAGAGCATGTCACGTTGGATTTGAATAGAAGTAAGGCTGACTAAGATCGTCCTTAAAGGGGTTCTACCTCTACCTTGTGAATACAGTATGTTGAGCAAAGCCTAAAGTTCAGTTTTTTGTATATAATATTTTCCTGTACATTGCATTTTTGATATCAATTTCCGCTTATGACCTCTTATGGAAGCTCGCAGTAGTGGAGATGTACACCGACGAATGCCAAGGATTAAAATTGGCAGAAAATCAGCTTACCTTTATCAGGCTATAATTGCGGAATGGAAGGCACCCGAAACACCGTACCTAGGCACGTAGCTTTGGGGCTCTGCCTCATTTTCTGCCCTTATTCTCCCCGGCTTAGCGCTCTCTAACCCAACTCAAGGCGCAATTGTGTGCGGCGTGAAGCTGATTATTAAATGTTACTCATCGGGTTTTTTCGCGAGTAATCTCGCAGAAAACCGCCGTGAGTAGAAGATGTGCACGAAAACACTTCGAGCCCACTGCCCTTCGTGCGATTCCGTCATTCTTGTAGCGAGAAGACAAGGTACTCGAGCATCTTAATAGACCTCAATGGCTTTGAAGTATGTTTCAATGATCCCAATGTAATCGCGAATGAGGATGTTTCACAAACGCGGTATGCTGTGACGTCAAATTCGTTGGTGTGGTGTCGTTGGCGAGGTTGGGAGCCGCTCAGGTCCACTCCCAAATTATTAGACATCTAAAAATGATCTCTGAGGGTCACCTTCAGCTGTATTATTATCTGCGTATGATTAGTGTCATCATATCTACAATTTCCCGACGTTGTTTTATCGCAGCCAGTGAAGGATGAAGAATGATCCTGCTGGATGATCAAGGTACTTTGCTAGGGTAGCTTCCCGCAACGCCCCATGTCAGCACCCAAACCAGCAAGGCTTTGTTTTTTGCAACAACCGTGCTATGCACATAACCAACCCAGTCGTAGTAAGCCTTTGTTGCAGAGTCGGACCATTGAAAATTTGCCGTTCCTAGTCTGCCCATCGGCGGCATTGGCCTTGATGACAACTGCGCCTCCAAATTCTGAAACAGCGATGAGACTGTTCTTAGGAGAGCATGCACGTGAGCGTAGATGTTATTGCTTATTTCAAAAAATCTTATTGCACAGCCATCCTGTTGATTTGTCCTCTTTTCCATTCTACAATATGACATCCATCTTTATTTCTCTCCTCCTCCCACAGCATGACGGGAATTTTGTTTCCATCTACCTACAAGATGGATCCCCTCTTTGCGGCCCAGTTCTCCAAACATGGTGCCAAACTTCGTTGTGCTGCGATAGCTTTCGTCACTGCTTTGATATTCATTCATCTCTACCTCTGGTCTGATGAATTACAGCATGTCCTGCCTCAAAAGTATACGTCCTCTAGGAAGGTGCATCCGGCCTCGAAGCTTCCACGCGTATCACCAGCCCACCAAGTACCACTAGAGGAACTTGCGACAATAACAAATTCCACATCGAGGATAGCTTGCGCTGGCATCGACATCGATGCCGTACTGCATGTCAAGGCGGCCACAACTATTGATCCTAGCTTGGACCTCTTCCTCAACGATTCGAGCAACTACCCGCAGTTAGGTCTTCCGCCTGAGGCATGGGACGAAGCGTCCATGCGGGAGAGGTGGTATCACATGAGCACTGTCTCGCTGTGGAGACCACTTACGAAGACGTACTGGACAGCCAACCGAATCAATTACGGACCAGAAAGTAGGCTCTCCCCCGAATTCAGCTATGCATGGTGGGAGGAATGGAACGAGGATATCACTGAACGTGTCAATTCGGCCATGTTCTCTATTTTCGTTCCGCAGAAAAGTACAGCTCTGATGGGTCCAGAGGACCCACGAGCATTTGAAGATCCTTATGGGCATGTCTGCTTCTTCTTCACCATGCGGGATACAGACGGTCTTCACAAGCTTTGGATGTACAATTCCACAAGCAAGCTTCAAGTTGCACTACAACCGCCGGCAAAAGTGGGAGAACACCAGATGGAGAAAAATTGGACACCCTTTGTACACGATGGTGAACTCAAGATTGTGTACACAATAAAGCCTCTCAGTATCATAACTTGCGACTTCTCAAGTGGTGCCTGTGAATTTGAATACGCGGCAGATGCCGATCCCTCACCTTCATCATATCACGGAGGCACAAATTGGGTGCCGTACTATGACAGTGGGTATTATATATCTGTTGCTCATACGCAAGAGACTGGTGATTGGGGCGGCTCCGTATACCGACTGAGTCTCGCTGTTCTGTCAACTCATCATCAAAAATACAGAATAGCATACGCAAGTGGACCACTCGACCTGAACAACATCACTTTCCTTGAGCCTTTTGGGTCGGTGAAAAACGGCTCTGTGGTCGACGCCCAAGATAGTGACATCGGGCGAATCATCACCGCTGGCAGTATTAGTCGCACACTTTTTGACCAGAACAGCTTCTTGGTGACTGTCTCAACATCGGACAACAGTACAACTTTACTCGAAGTGGGAGGAATCTCTGACGTAATGAAAGCTGTTATTAGCAAAGATCAAAATCATAGATCTTGGCATCATGATGACGAAAAGGCAGTCGATTGTGCCGAGAAGACTGCGATAATACATATCAACGACATGCTCAAGGCAAAGGTAAATGCTGAGAACAAATCACAGAAACTTCAAAAATGGCAAAAAGGAGGAAATCATGACAAAAAAGTGATTGGTCGTGATGAAAAGGGAGGATACGATATACGTGAGGCATGAAGCGTTACTGGTCTGCTGGTATAAACCGAGGCCAAGTAATGAATTTTCCTGGACCCCTGGTGCAGCCAGGATTAAACAGGGATTCCTAGTGTAGCAGCACAGCCTCTGTCACGAATTTGTTCCACCTTTTGGGTCATTTACGTGCTACAGACCGAGGGAGAGAGAGGCTGCTTGCACGATGGCAAACCTCCAACAGGACGTTAAATACCACACTTTGCAGAGCAGACAAAGCATGAAAGATACATGTGACTGAGCACAATCGGCAAAGAAAGGCGCGACAAACATATCGTTATCAGCACTGAACAATCATCATCTGTCAGCGAGTGCCGAAGGTATGACTCTCGTCATGTCGAAGACTCGAACTGCAAGACGACATCTTACGGAGTCAAGAATCAATCTCAGCTTCTGCTGACCCATCAGCTCATCAGAGCCAATCGAGCCAACAATCACAAATCCCCTCATGCTCTTGATCTGATTGGCGTCATCCAAATAGAAAAGATCCGTGACCATGGCGCACGTAAAATGTGAATTACAAGCCTGCTTTCAAGGAAAAGTTACCATATCGAAGCTTCTACAAGATCTTTCTGCAGGAGGTGGGCAGCGCTGAACATACCTAGTCGAAAACCCGTTTCTATCAGAAGATTGTGGTTTTGACGACTGAACAGGCTTCAACAGCCTGCCTTTTCGGAGTTTGGAAAAGACAGACACCATCGGTTCCATTGTCTTGAGTGTTTTGTATGGATGTTCGCCGAATAGATTGGGCTTCACACGAAGGTTCCCAGGATATGGGACAGAGTGAGAGAATGGTATCACCTGTTCCATGGTGCAAGCTCAGTGGCGGTTCGATACTACGGCATCTATGATGCCTTCCCGGTATTCAGAAGAGCCTCCATGATATATAATCTTTTAGAGTCCAGAAAATTGGAACGTTGTGACTGACGCAGCGATAACAAATCGATATGCTACTTCCAATATTTACCAGTGATCCTGACCTGAACAAATCTTGCAAGCATCTATCAGCCAATGACTCGTAGTTTCCACAAAGACTCATCAAGACTAGGTCGTCTTTTCTCGATAATTTGTTCTGAATAAGCATGTAAAGGTTATATGATATCTCTTCGGCATCCACATTTTCCGCCCGTCGTGTCGGCATTCTTATTAGTTCTAATATTGAGGTACAGCTTGTAAATACGAAGGAAGACGAGAAGGTCGACGGTCTGTTTATTATTGCTGGCAAGGCTGATTGTGGCGAAAGAATCCGTAGCTCGCATGCCTTGAGCGATAAGACAACAAAACGGAAAGGTAGGACAAACAACAAGCATAGTGGGAGGTACAAGCACAACAGATTAATGGAAGTAAGCGATGAACATGGCAGACTTATAGGAGATACAGCACAATGCTTGGGTCATGGATGATATCTTTGGCAGGGGCGTCGCTTGCATTTTATCGGGCCCCAAGCAATTGGCTCGGGAGGCTCGGGAAGGCAGTTTGGCAAGCCTGGGCGGTCCTCATTTTGGGTGCTAAAACAAGCAAACCTTTTTAACTTTCCAGTACAATGTAGTGTCACTGCAAGAAAATCATTCCTATGGCGTCACATCGCTTATCATCTGCCCGTGACCATGTCGCGAAGACAATGGCATCACAGCGACACTGCCATGTTTACTTGAGCAGGAAGGGTCTAGACTTAGACCATACACTTACTCCAAGGGCATACGGAGTAGTAGAATTGGTCCAATCATGAACACGAGAGACGGAGGCACATACCGCCAGCAACCAGAGACCGTGGTACAAGCTGAATTGGAAAGTCAAGATACAGAGAAAGGATGCGAAAGTCCACCACAAGAACAGCCAAAGACTACAAGTCGGAGAAGATGTGGCTCACTTAGCACACTCCGCTCCCATTTTGTTGAGGAAGTCTCTCTTGCACATGCCGACATTCTCATGCTCACTTGTTGCCTGATCTCGGGTTTCGTTGACAGCACAATCTACAATGCCTACGGCACCTTTGTTAGCATGCAGACAGGTACAATTTCCGAACCCTCGATTGCTTCTTTGGCGGCGCCGTCTGACTCCATTTGTACCTAGGAAACACCATATTCTTAGGTCTAGGCGGTGCTACAAGTCTTCATCGACCTCCAAATCCCAAACCATACGGTTGGGCTAAGTCATTCACGTCAATCGCCTGCTTCTGTCTCGGCTGCTTCTTCTTCTCTCACCTCTCTCGCTTCGCGGGCCCATTGCGCCGAAGTACCCTTATTGCTTCCTTCCTGCTACAGGCCATATTCATCCTCGTGTCAGCGGCTATCGTACAATCGGGTGTCGTCGACGGGTCGTTAGATACTATACCAAGCGATGTGCTCTGGCGCTCAGAGATCCCAATTGCGCTACTGAGCTTCCAGTCTTCCGGCCAAATCATAGGGAGTAGGACGTTGAATCTGGCAGAAATACCGAGCGTTGTTCTAACGTCCATGCTGTGTGATTTGTCTTCAGATCCGAAGCTTACAGCATCATGGAAGGATAATGTGAAAAGGAACAGAAGAGCACTTGCTTTTGTCGGCATATTGATTGGCGCTGTGGCCGGTGGGTTCATATCTGAAGGAACGGGGAAAATGCAGATCGTGCTATGGATTGCTGGTGGCATGAAGATATTAATCACACTTGCATGGATGTTGTGGCCAGAAAAATAAATCCACTGTCATATAGAGTATATCATCCCAAAATTCATCACAGCTTCTGAGATCAATTCGAAAATTACTTGTTAGAGCTCTCACAGAGATCACTGAACCTTTTGAACCTTTTGTGATAGTGAGCAACTCCTTGGGAGACCACCTAATAACCATCCTCCATTCCTTCCCGTCTCTGGATCAATATGCTCACTAGCTTTGCACCCTGCGAACATTGTCATTGTGCATAAACCGTGACTAGCGCGCGGCTGCACAACTCCTTCAGACCTCCAACGTCTCCGTGGCTTTACCACTGTGTAGCAAGGCTACAGCGTTCTTCAATGTCGAACCACCGAGGCTTGCTGAGGAATGATGTCGAGACGCGTTGCGTAAATGCAGCAGATAAAACCAACGAAATTCACGTTTGTGACAGACGTCCACTGATGACTACCGAGTGAATTTTCTTATGGCAAAAAGTATCGTTGCTGGCTCTGTGTCAGATCCGCCCTTAACACTCTCTTGCACACTCACTATTTTTGAGTATTCCAGAAACAATAGGAGAAAACTCAACTCAACACTATCTACCTTTAGTGATCTCAAGGACGTTCCTTACGTAGAGACCTTGCTAAGGCTCAATTAAGCAGTCAGCTTTTGAGACTATCATTGATTTTAACCCCCACACATCTTCGATACTCCTACCCCTCAACCCCTCCGAGCTTTCGACGTCTGTAGCTATGCCTGCAGCCACACTTTCACAGGCTATGGCTATCCCTCACTCGCCGGCACAGAATTACAGCTTTCGCGTCCCTTCTCCTCCTCGAATCATTGTACCTCCTCCTGCCTTGAATGCAAATGGAATACCAGATCTCCACGTCGTCCAAGACTCTGACTACGACTTCGAGTCCAGTGGCTTCAAAAATGCAGAGTTCCTCAAGACGGTTACATTTGGCAACTTCATCCTCTCTAATAGCATGTTGGAGTGGAAATACGAGCAACGGAGGATGGCTCAACAAATACTTCCATTTCTCTATCTTGGACCTGTGTCAGCATCGAGAGATCGCGACTTTTTACAAAGAGAAGGTATTACAATGGTCTTGGCTGTGCGGAATACCATGTCTGCGCATGCGAAATTGCTGGGGACAAAGGTAGCGCAAGAGCTTGGGCTTGAGGGGAAAATGATTGATGTGGCTGGAAATCAGGAGCTCATTGCCGCATTCCCAAGGGCCATCGAAGCTATCAACGTACATCTATCGGCTGTGTACCAACGCACTCAAATGAACGGCGCCGCAACAGCAGCATCAGCACAGGGACAGATGCCACCCACGCCAGGCAAAGTTCTAGTTTTCTGTGAGAGCGGGAATGAGCGTTCTGCGACTCTTGTAACAGCATACATTATGGCTATGTATTCTGCAGGTCTTGTTAAGGCAATCCAGATAGTGCAGGCTCAGCGCTTCGCTATTGCGTTTGACGATTCCCTGAGGAACTTGCTCTCCACCTACGAAATCATATTGGAGGCGAAGAGGGACGTGGTTCAAGCTGACAATTCACTCAACGCTTTCAATGGAACTAGAGGGTGTGGAAAATTGACCACGGATGGCAGTAGCGAGGTTGCGAAAGCAGCGAAACGGTCACTTGATGATGCCTACGACGATGACATGGATATGGATGCAGACAATCCGTATTTTGACAGTGAAAGATTCGAGAGGAGGAGAGGTTCTGCTCCTTTCCAGGACGGGTCAGGTGCTTGACTGTCTACATTATGTTGGTGGGATGATGACCTTCCATGATACCCTTGCATGATGATAGAACGATCAGAAATTTAGGGATGGCTGAATTGTCTTCCCCGCAATACAGGAAAGCACAAAACCATTGCTACCCTCATCCATCATACCATTTGATCCCGTCAAGGCCCTGAAATGTTGAGGAAGGAAGCTAATGACTATGTAAAGTGCTTTACCCGCTTCGTACTAGGCATAGGTCAACCTAGCTAGGGCAGGGAAGTACGTGGAAACCGTGTGCATCCAGATTGAACATTCTCACACGCCGTTGCTGCTTCTCTAGAAATTTTGCTTTCGGCTGCTTGCCGACCACGCTCCAACATTGCTCAAGGTCGATGAACACTTGGCGTGAGAAAGCCATGTAAGACTTACAGGTGTCGGCCTTATTCACAGCGTGTGTTAACAGAAGTGACACGAAGTGACGAGGCGCTACCCCCCGACACCAAGCTTCACTTTGGGCCAGTCCTCGTTGCAATCAACAACATTAGATCAATCAATCGCTCAGTATTTATTTGACACAAATAATAACAGAGGCATCATGTCTCGTCCTTTTAACACAACTTTGCACAAGGCTCGACAGGCTCACATTCACCTTGACCGTGCTTCTTACCTTCCTATATTCGAATATCCTGCTTGGCATTTACGCCATTGCTTATCCGATTCTGAGTTAGTGAGTAGTGACTCACTAAGGAAATATGCATTTGCGAAATCGGAATAAAATCCAGCCACCAAGACACTTCGACTATGACCCCAACGACAACACTCCGAGAATGGTAAATTATCGAGAAGTTCGCGAAATGTCTTCGGAGTTGGATCAAGAGTTTTACACGACGCCAACAAAGAAGCCAGCCCAGCGCAAGATGACCGCGTACCGTGGTTCAGTCGTGAGGTTCAACCCTTACAATCCACCTGCCGCTCCCGTTTCAATCACTCTTGCGGGTCAAACCCTTCCGCGCCCTGTTCAATACGACCCTGGACAGCTTGTCCGCCAATACGAGCGAGAGAATCCAGAGGAGGCTCAAGCAAGATGGTTTGAACTACAACAGCTCGCTGCTCAACGCGGATTCAATCATGCACGATATAGCATCTTCAAGCACGCGGCAACAGATCAAGCAGTGTTGCCTTCAGAGAGCGCAAGCCCTTTCACTGCTAGTACAAGGTTCAAGTACCAACCAGCAGACATGGTATCCTGTGCAGGTGCAGGCCCTAATAGACCGTCGCGTCCGGCTCTAGCTGCTAGACCTTCTTCTACCCAACACGTCGTAAGAGAAATGTTGAAGAGATCAACTAAATTTACCGAGGAGGAGATATTCATAAAGGAAATGGAGACGAGCGACGAAGATGAACCTGAGCGAGCTCCAGCTACGTCTACCCAGGCCAGGCGAGCTAGGGACTTTCGTCCAAGCTGGGAAGACATTGGTGCGGCGCTCCAGCTGGACATTGTATACGAGGTTGCTACGATCTGTAATCACAATCAAGACAGGATCATGCAAACACTCAAGCTCACCCCTGCAGAGCAGGCGAGACTGGGCAAGCTCCTCGATCAGAACACGAATCGTCTGAAACGGGAGAGACAGAATTCTGACCTCCTCATAGAGGAGACACAGAACAGACTCCTTCATGGGAGAGGAGTATTGACACAAGATACCTTCCGTGGCATGCTGGATCAGACCATATTCTCTACAATTGGCGAAGAGGCATATACGACCTGCACCAGCGATCATCTAAGGAAGGCTAAAGACTATTTGAGATACTGTGGCCTCAATCCGTCAATGCTTGATTGGGTACATGGTGCATTATCCATAACTTCTGCGATCTCACGTCGTACACCTTCAACGAACCTGGCAGCCATTCCTTCGTTACCTCATTCATCGATGATAAACACCCCGGGCAATGCCGTTAGTGAGGTTCGCCACACCAGCAAAGCTTGGTCCTCTAAACGTCATGCTGACGGAGCCCCTGATAGTCCGAGTCCGCGATCAAGAATACCGTACCCCGAAACTCTTCTGAATCGGAATGTTCAAGGCCAACAGGATCATCCACTCCAAAGCATAGAGAATCACGCCAATGGAACCCCTTCCCCCTGTGGCCGGGCCTTCGCACCCGGGACAGTCCCACAGCAAACGCGGAATCGACCTTTTCCAACGGCCTTCGCTCAGCGACCTTCATCATCCACCACCGTGAAGGGGGTGCTGCGTTCTCGTCCCCAAGGCCATTGTGCAGAGTCAGAGATAGCTCCAGAACACCAGAGAGCAGCCGAGCATCGCTTAGTCCATCCCCAGATCAATACTGCGACGTCGATCCCCATCAATCTTCCTTCACAGAACCCTCGACGAGACGAGGCCGCAGGTGAGTGTTCAGCTCATCGATCACCCAGCTCCAAGAAGCGGCCGGCCAGAGAGTTGAGCAGTTCATCGAAGGATGGCGAGTCTGCTCAGAAGAAGCGATACAATTATGATCTTGATCCTAAGTCTCTGGACCCATCAGGTTTTCCAAAGGATTCACTGGTGAATAAGACTCCAAACGGACCTTTGAACCTTGCAGGGTTTCCTCAGAAGCCTACAAAGAACATGACTATTAACGGACCGGTGTGGCCACCAGCTCCTGTTCAGCATGGCTTGTGTATGAGTAAAGCGGGCGGAATCATGCCGATGATGTATACTCATGACACACAGTCTAGCACAACCAATACACATAATTTACCAGCATCGCCTAACCAAAGCCTTACAAAAGCGCCCATGAATGGTGAGTGGGGTACCACAACACAAGTGGCAGCAGCTGTTTTAAGCCAAGGAGTCAATGAATAATGGAATCTGAGGATGCACAGCATTCGAGAAATGTATCATTAGAGTACACTGGTCCAGGGTCATCATGTGCTGAGGCATTACGGGATTGGCATTATGGGATAAGACTCATTACGTTGTTCTATACCAATAAGGTCGTGTACATTACCATCGAATTGTCGACGAACATTCAGTTACTATCAATGGAAGTTTTAGATAGGAACTCATCTTATGTCAGATCATAATCTTCTCCCTCGAATTATGAAGGGTTAAAAGTCAGCCTCGTTCATCTATCGTAGATCGTAATATTCATAAGATCTGGGATCTTTCGGGTATGATCGAGATCGCGTCCAAGACGCGATCTGCCATCTACATCACCACTTTAGCGTCTCTAGGGTTTCCCCCTGCAGAAGTACTATGTGTCTCGGCTTTTTGCATGAATGCGTCTGAATCTATACACTTTGGTAAAACCCGTCGTTTGCCGTAGGAAATTCTCGCTGCAATCCGTCCCCTCACGCGTAAAGTGGGACGCATGCCCTTGTCAGTGGTGGCGAATCCACTACGATAGCAATTGAGCCATTGGCAAACAATTAATCGCTCTTCTTGACGTCTCATTATTTTGGAAAACACGCATTCTATGCAAGAACAGACAATAATTTAGAGAACAATATTCGCCCTGACTGGATCCTCGACCCGCTGCCGCGAATCTTGAGCGCCTTTGAGCCCCGAGTCCTCTCTATTCCCTCCTGCGAGCATGAGTTCTACTCCAATGACGCCCGGCTCCGTCGACGCCATCTCCTCTCCCGCTTCTAGTCCTCCCTCCTCTCCACCAGAAACAGACGATGCTTACGACCCTAAAGTCGAGCGCATGCGCGCAGAAGAGGAGCGCCTCCGCAAAGAGTCTAGGCGTGAAGACAAAGCGAGGAAAGAGGCCGACAAGGAAAGACTAGATAAGAATGGTGGCGATGCAAGCTACATGAAAGATCTGGACTGGTTCCTGAACAGGAGCCAGGGTTTTTCGAGCACGGTGATGGATCAGTTGAAGCAGGCGCTTGAGGCGAGAAAGGTGGAAAGGAGTGCGCAGCCAAAGCTGGTGACGGGTGGGAAAATGAGGGATTATCAGTTGGAGGGGCTGACCTGGTTAACTTGTTTATATCAGATTGGGTTGAATGGCATCTTGGCTGATGAGATGGGGTTAGGGAAAACCGTGAGTACATTCTGTCTATGTAGTATGAGGAATAGGCTAACATTACCACAGATTCAATTAATCTCCTTCCTGGCTTTCCTGCGTGAGAATGGTACTAATGGACCGTTCCTGATTCTCGGTCCTCTCAGTACTGTCAACAATTGGGTTCGCGAGTTCGCATTTTGGACACCCGGTATACCTGTCGTTATGTACCATGGGTCACCGCAAGTACGAGGGCAGATACGGCGTCAGCAGCTCAAGGGTGACGCGAGAGGGCCAAAGTTTCCAGTTGTTTGCACATCATACGAGATATGTATGAGGGACAAGAAGTTTCTGGCTGCATATCCATGGAAATTTATTGTTGTAGACGAAGGTCATCGGCTCAAGAACTTCAATTGTAAGCTCGTCAGGGAGCTGAAGCAGTATCCTTCGGAGAGCCGCCTCATCCTAACGGGGACGCCATTACAAAACAATCTGACAGAGCTCTGGTCACTGCTTAATTTTCTTCTGCCTGAAGCCTTTTCGGACTTGGAGCATTTTGAAAGCATGTTCGACTTCTCTGATGTGCAGGACAAGGATGGTCATAAGCAGTTCATGTCGAAAGAACGACAGCAGCGGACAGTCGCTTCTCTTCACGCTATCTTGAAACCATTCCTTTTGCGCCGAGTCAAAAATGACGTCGAGACAAATCTACCAAAGAAGCGAGAGTATATCTTGTACGCGCCTCTGACTCCAGTCCAAAAGGAGATGTACCGCAAAATAAAAGACAACGATATCCGATCTTATCTTGAAGAAAAGGCCATCGAAAGAATCGGCGAGAAGCTCGAAGACTCAAGGGTCAGCGAGATGAAAGGCAAGAAACGGAAAGCTGGCAGCGGTACTTCAACTCCCAACAAGAGCGCAAAATCATCCAGGGGTTCGACACCCGCAAGTAGCATACGATCTGGGAGGGCCAAGCGCCAGAACTATTCAGAACTAAGTGATACAGAGTACTTTAGGCAGCTTGAGAATAGCAGTGGCAGTGAAGAAGTGGACGACGAGGAACGTGAGGAACAAGAGAGAGCGGAGACCTTGGCACAAGCCAGAAAAGAAGTCAATCAGAAGAAACTCCAAAACCCTGTCATGCAACTCCGCCTTGCTTGCAACAGTCCTCACCACTTCTCCTGGCCCTGGGCTCCAGACGCCGACCCAGACGAAACCCTTGTCACAGAATCTGGCAAAATGGTCATGCTAGACCGCCTCGTTCCCTATCTCTTTTCCAAAGGTCACAAAATAATCATCTTCTCTCAATTCTCGAAACAGCTCGACATCCTCGAAGACTGGGCTAGCATTCTGCGTGGCTGGCCGGTCTGCCGCATCGACGGCGCTGTCAAAGCCGAGGATCGCCAGGAGCAGATCGAAGCGTTCAATAGCCAAAAGAATCATGGGCTCTTCCTCCTTAGCACCCGTGCTGGTGGGTTGGGTATCAATCTCACATCCGCAGACACAGTCATCCTTTTCGACAGCGACTGGAATCCCCAACAAGATCTTCAAGCACAGGATCGCGCTCACCGCATCGGCCAGACAAGACCAGTCATCATCTACCGCCTCGCAACGAAGGGCACAATCGAGCAGACCCTGCTCGAAAAAGCTGACGGTAAGCGGCGTCTTGAAAAGCTTGTCATTCAAAAGGACAAATTCAGGAGCATCCTTGACCGCAAGCCAAAAAGCAAAAGCGACGACGATTATGCGGAGCTGCAGCAAATCCTCGCCAATGAGGATTTTGAGAATTACGACCCAGGCGAAGGGGCGGATGTACTTAGCGATGCGGACTTGAAGCTGTTGACTGATAGAAGTGCGAAGGCGTATGAGAGGGCTGAGAAGGGCGAAGGGTCAGGTGATAAGTTCAAGACTATCGAAACGAAGGCGGATGGGCAGGATATCTTGGGCAGTCTGGCTAAATAGATTTCTTTTTCTTGATGGTTGCATTGAAGCGTCGTTCTGGCGAAGGCGTTGATGCCCTACCGAGGATGCATATGTAGGGGATGGTCTGGATGCATAGCAAGTAAGACATTAAGTTCTAGTTTCATCATACGTCCGCCTCCACATTATCCCACCTTTAAGAAGACTGACACTGGCAAGCCTGCTATCTCTCGTCATCTGCTTTTGCGCTCCCCATGTGCCCGGTAAGATTTCATGGCACCTTCTACAGCTTTGCTCTTCCCTGACGATATGCCAGTAAGAGAATGTGAAAAGCTAGCAAGACGCCTTGGCTTTCCAAGGCGACATAAGCTTGCAATTGGAACAAATTGCTATTCATCCCAAGTGCAATCGAATTTGAGTACGAAATGCACCCAGTTTGAGGAGCAAGACAGACGGGCGAGCTCAGTCTAGAGTCGTAGACTCTCTGCTCGTAGCTTACGTTGGGTTATGATTGAAAGCTTCTTAATCTTTCTCTCATGTTTAGTAAATCAAGAGACATTTTACCTCTCCTGCGTTGACCGAAGAATTAAAATTTGGCAACCTCAGCAACCTATCGCTACCTGTTACTACACTGCGTTTTCACTCAGGCGGAGTGGAGTATACCTCTTCCATAAGAAAGTGAAATTTCTATTATTTCTATTCTCTATAGATGCATACTCTATTTCAGCTCCGTTGTCAATGCATTGCTGAGTCGAAGGACACAAACTTCTTCGTCCGCGGCCTCCGCTCAGGAAACCAGAGCCGCGAAAGCAAAACTCAATCACAGCTGCGAAGGAGGGATTTTCTGAGAAGTTTTCGTATCTGTTCTTTGGGTCCTTTTGAAAAATTGTGGGAAGATATTGCGCAATTCTTCCAAATCGCGAATCTGATATTGCCCTCCAGGAGAAACTGGATCCGGGTCATCCAATTCTAATTTATGGACGACTGTCCAGCCCCTCGCCTTCGCATGCCCACAATTGAGAAGTGAATCGTCGATGAAATAGCAATGATCACTGGAAGCTGCCCCTGCTTCTGCTTCTGCTTTGTTGAACATTTTGGCGTGTGGCTTGGCCACAAGAGGCAATTGTTCGTAATTGCAATATGTGATACCCTCAAACATATCATCTACACCTAGCAGCTTTACCACACGTTTGCCGTGCGTGATGTGTGCATTCGTGAAGAGCCATAGCTTCACCCTCGTCTTGTCCATATCTTCCAGTAATTGTCGCAACTTTGTATCAGGCTTGATAATATTATCAAGTGGTAAAGCGTCGTCTACTTCGCGATTGTAGGCGATGGGATCGACTTGGTGATGTGCAACGAGACCAGTAATTGCAAGACCATGCTCTTTGTAGTATCGGCGATGCAAATTTACTGCTTCTTCTGGTGGTAGCGCGAGGTGTCGGACAAAGTAGTCATCGATGAGATCTTGCATAAGGTCTTGTACTCGAGTAGAGCGAGCGTAGAGGCAGTTATCTATGTCGAAAAAGAAGACTGGGCGAGCGTCGGCGCTGGAGGGTTTCGATGCCATGATTGTTTAATTGAGGTTTTGTTCTAGCACACCTTCGTGTAAGACCATCCTTCGCCTCTAGAAAGTGCAGACCGCACATGAAGACTTGAACGAGTCACAGAGTGTTCACACAGAGGAGTAGCCATGATTATGCCTAGGTTAGTAGGCAGGTAGCACTTGACTGTGGAGTTCTCTCGGGAAATCTCGATATCACGCTAGTTATTAGCGTTGCCGGAGGGTCTTCAATCCTGCCGAAGTCTCCTTTCCTGGCAATAACGCCTGACTCTGGGGTGACACGTACTACACGCCCATTGTATCGTGTCTACTGTACTAGGTCGCTGATCTGTACAGGGGATCTCCAGAGTCCTGAAAAGCGACAGAAGCATAATTTGAAGGCCGTTGATTGGATATGGCTGCGACTGCTGTCGCTGACAGCAACGGGCCAGTATTTGGTGAAAAACAGTTGCTTGCTGAGTACAATAAGCTCATCAAACTTCGGGATGATGTCTTTGCAAACCAGGGCGTGCACATGCAGGTATCAAAGCCTTTTGTTGATCAAGGTAAAAAGTTGTTTGCGACCCAAGACCCGCCGGCAGGATCTGTATCGCAAGCATCCAATAGCCATCACAAGCCTCTTCCAATTGACAACACAGCATCAACCCAAGCAGACAGTCTACATGTTCCCAATCCCCCTCCGAATGTCTCCCAATCTACAACGCCCCGTATTCAGGAAATGCCAACTCCAACACCTATCTCGTCAGGTCTCGACCCTATCTTTTTACAAAAATCTGATGTACTTGTAAGAGCAGAACTAGAGCAAAAGAGACAACGTACAGAACGAGCAGATTTAGAGCAAAAGAAGCAGCATGAAAAACAAGGCATACAGCAACAGAGACAACGCATTGAACGCATCTTGCGAGAACAGAATGCCCAGAAGGAAAGGCAGGTAGCATTGAGCCAGGATGCTCTGCCAGAATTCGATGCAACAGAAGTCTTGAAGAAAGCACAGGAGCTTGTGAAGCCATACAGACCACGCGAGAGTGGTCGTGCTAAGGCAACAGCTTCCAGTGACTCCTTTGACGAGAACACGTTTTATTCGAGTCAGATGGACGAGTCTACCACGACTGAGGAAGTAGACGAATCTCGTAAAGCAGAGGAGTCGAGCAGAGCGGATGGGTCTCACAAAGTAGATGAGTCTCGCAAAAAGCGTGCCCATCAGCTCTGCAATTTCTTTCGTAAACGGGTGCGCTGCAAGTTTGGGGATGAATGTGTTTTCTCTCATGATCCAGCGTTGAGGCAGAAACTCGAAGGAGATGGATCACAAGCGATGAATCTTGACAGCGTCAATGCTGACGAACAGACAAGCTCAAGACATGGTAACGCCACAATTCAACAAGGTCCCCCGACCAGCTCGAAAGCCGGCCCCCCCGCGTCAACGAATCGCGATCTTCCAACAACAATTTCGGAACAGGAGCGTGCGCTGCAAGAGCGTGTCGCTCAGCTTGAGGCAGAGCTCCAAAGGTCTAAAGCTGACAGGCAATTGCCTTCAGGGCAAGCAAGACGTAGTGGTGCAAGAGACCAACCCGACTCGCAAGAAGAGTCTGCTTATTCACCACCTCCCCCTGATGAATTTGGTAGAGATGTCGCTTTACGCAATCCAGGACAGGGCAAGTCTAGAGTGACAACACAGCAAACTCATGCTCAACCAGTGCGTGAGTATAACAGGCGTGATGAAAACCCAACCTCGCCAGCCCATATGAGAATTGTTCAAAATAATCTCCCATCACCAGTTGCACCTCAGCCTCAGCGTGTTTCACCATTAGCAGTGGCTAAAGCACCACAGGTTACCCAATTTCAACGTATTGATGGTAATAATCGTCATGACTTTGATCGTCGTGGGTCCGATGGTGGTGTCACAAGTGTAGGACCAAGTCCTAACATTGTCCAGCCACTGAGCTCTAGGAAACGAAGACGAGGACGTGATTCAGCAGAGGGGTCGCGCAATGTGGTCCCTCGAAGGGATAACGACTCCCCAGTGGTGCGTATCAAGGCAGAGGCTATCTCGCCTCCTCCTTTCGCCAGCTTCAACTCAATTCGGGAAGGACGCGACAATCAGGAGCGCCCACGACAGCTTTACGTTGATGAGAATGGACGGCAGATTCATGATCAAGAACTAACCGTTCAGCAACAGAGAGTGGCTGAGCGTCCGGCTCATGAACCAGTAGCAGATGGCAGGAGACCAATGACACCTTTAGCTCGCCGTGTAATCTCACGCAACGGTCAGCATTACGTTGCGAATGGAGAGCCAGATCTACGACGGGTTCTCAGTGCTCGTCAAATAAGAGCTCCGATGTCACCTGCTCCTTACCCAGTACAGTATTCTGCTCCTCAACAGCGCGTTTCAAGAGCTACTTCACAGGTCTATCTTTCCCCATCCGGCCAAGTTGCACAGCCGCAATACAAACAACCCGTTCAGCCTCTGCCACCGACTTATGCTAATGACCGATCTCCATCTCCTGGTCGTCGTATGCCACTCCATCCTGCCGAGGCGCGCAACTCCTTCATCATGGCTCCTCCGCCCCGTCGTATAGTAGTCGATCAGTACGGAAACCAATTTGAGGAAGTTTCAGTTCCTCGTGAGCGACAAGTCTCTCTTACTCCCATTCGACGCGAAGGCGAGTATGACTCTCGTTATGCGCATTTGGTATCTAGTAGTGCAAGTATAAGGCAGCCTCGATACATAGAAAGTGACGAAGAAGGCCAGTACCTCCGCCGAGGACCTTCGCCCACATCTCCAACGTACATCGAATATCCACATTCCACTAGGACAAGGCAAGTAATCGGCCCTCGTGGCGAGATCTTCGAAGATGATCCATACACTACCCCCAGTAACGGTCCACGAGTCATCGAGTACTCTGATGCACGACCAACTCCGCGTTACATAGAACCTCAATCTGCAGCATCACGCTATGAAGAATTTCGTCCTCCCCGCGAAGGGACAATACGAATGCAAAGCGTTCGCC
This sequence comes from Lecanoromycetidae sp. Uapishka_2, assembly GCA_035521555.1. Classification (NCBI taxonomy): domain Eukaryota; kingdom Fungi; phylum Ascomycota; class Lecanoromycetes; species Lecanoromycetidae sp. Uapishka_2. The sequence goes on from JASZXT010000038.1 coordinate 20,554, forward strand.
CCATCGAACACCACTACGAAGGAGCTCCACCTCCCCAAGAAGGTGCTATTCGAATGCAAAGTGTTCGTCCTATTGAGCGACAATACGACATTCCGCAGGAGCGTGTCCAACGCGTGCAGAGTGTGAGACCTCAACCACGTATCGTTAGCTTGGGCGAGAAGTCCGATGCTAGGCCGCAAGTCATCCGCCAGGTCAGTATACGTCCTGAGAATGCCTCTGCACGGGACGTGGAATATATTCCAGATGAGAGACAGAGGTATCAGTACACCGCTCAAGGAAAGGAGGACGTCTACGATGGGAGGATAGAGATCGATGGTGGTGCATATGAGGGCCAGGTGAATGGAGGGAGACGTGTAATACAGCAGCGAATGTAAGGCAGCGGAAGAGAATGTTGGAGTATCAATGCTTGCATACTGCCTACTCTGTTCATCGTTTGCGAGATATTATGGATGGAGCGAAATGCATAGCGTTTGGACATGATCTCAGGCCCGAGGTGGCTGGAATGGATGTATTGCTACTATAAATTTACTCTATAATTTGTGAGCGACCAAATAATTTATCTAAATCTTCTTCCATCTTGATCAAGCTGCAATCGCCAGCTTTGACTTGACACAGCAAGCCGTCGCCGCACCGTACAGTATCTTTGAAAAATCGAAAGAAGACTCATAATCCTGTGGCAGGCCAGTCTTTTGTAATCTACCTATGCATGCGACAAACAAAGCTGTCATGCAACAACCCACCAGCTACCGCACATCTACGCATCCAACCTCCCAATGCCATCTCCACCTTTCTCCTCCTTCAACTTCCCCCCAGAGCTTCTCAAACTAGCACTACTATTCCACCTGCCCAACTTCCCCGGACTCCTTCCAGCAATGCTCCCACTCTGGATCCCAGTAGCACTCACATTCTCAGTGCTCGCATTCGCATTCCCCCTCCCCTCCGCCCACCCTTTTCTGCGTTCACTGGCCCACGCACCCCAAGATGAGATATACGCGCCCGCTTTCTGCCCGGCTGCCTGCACAGATGCTTGTGCGGCTGTGAGGTCAGGTGCCCGCCCAGCAAAGCGAGGGGATGGCGGTGGGTTTTCGGAGTTTTTGTAGTCGTTGCTAGGTGTGCCGCTTCTTGAATTGGCCAATTGGTTCATTTCGGCGCGTTTGCGCTGCGCTTCCCGCATGGCTTCAATGTCGGCCCAGAGGTTTGAGAATGCTGTTGAGACCTTTTTGTGGCCGGTGGCTAGGTGCTTGTTGAGTGCTTCTTTGGAGGTGGCTAGTCGGTCGTCTAGATGGAGCGTTTGGATTTGTGAGGCGAGACGGCGCTGGATGTCTTCGAAGCTGAGATTGCCAGCTGTGGGGTGCCGTGGGTCGACGATGTCGAAAAGATGGGAGTCGGTGTGGGTGTTGAAGAGGGTGAACGAAGTCGTTTTGCGCCAGTGAAGCAGAAAATCGGGGTTGAAGTCTGTCATTGGATCGCCTTCGATGGTGGGGAGGGGTGGATGCGATTCTAGGTAAAGATGATACTTTGTGGTGGAAAGGAGCGCAAGGAGGTATTCTTCGAACTGGAGGCGAATGAACTCTTCGGAGCCCATGAAACCCATCGTCTTTGGACGTGAAGGGTTATTCTCGTCCCAGGTATCGTGGACGGTCTGTGAAAGAAAATCTATCCACCGTCTGTCGGCTGCGGAGAGAGCTAAAGCGGTACGAAGAGAGGATGATGTGATGCTGATTGTTACTTCGTCAAGCTATGCACCAGTGAGTAATCTGAATATATCAAAGAGATTGTCGAGGTTCTTGCATTGATGAGGATGTCACTGTAGCGGTCTTTCTGCTGCAACAGGAGCGAATTGGTCGAGCCAACGATATACGATTTGGTACCGTAGTCGGCTAGGACGTCAAGCTGCTGTAGAGGCGTGTAGGGGCCAAACATGCCACCTTTCCCAAAGCTACGATTGGCGTGAGAACCGATTCCGGGCCTAAAAAAGGAGGGCAGAGGGATAAATTACTACCTACAGCTGTAGTGGAAGGCCCATATAAGACAGTACTTTGTCCCAATCAGCTCTCGATCCGGGATGAGCACGATAGTGACATACACGAATTTCGCTCGCTCGTCTTTAGAGAGGCTGGTGCAACCAAGTTCCTCTCATAGCTGTCAAATTCTGGATCTGCGCAATCTTCGAGCCTTCGTAGTAGGCCGGGTATCAGAGACACCAGGGCGAATTGGACCATGCACAGCCGTTCACAGCGCGATCCGAAGAACAGCATCTACTACGATCAGTAGGTGCTGGCTTGGACGAGCAGCGAGATCTCAAACCTTTGGCTGCAACAGGCAGCATTTGAATAGCACCAAAGTCTGGTGTTTATACTCGTGGATGAGCTCTCTCAAAGAGAGGCCTAGAATAATTTAGCAGCCAGCTCCCAACGGGTCTCCTCAAAATCCTACCCAAGTATCGGTCATCCTCCTGATCTTGCAGACTCCTAGATAGACTCTCCTGAAACACCTGCTCTCCTCTTAGCGCCTGTACCTCCAGCTTGTATTTTGCACTCACCGACCTTCAAGATATCCACGTCGGTAAAGTCCCTGTTGCCCGAGGATTAGTTTCTCGATTTCCTTCACTACACCTTCTGCCATACTTTTGAGCGAACCACGCACCCGTGACCATGCTCAGCTTCTCCCTCAGTTGAGCAAATAACTGTGGGCTTTCTGCTATTACCACCACAGCTTTCTGTACAGTACTCCTCGTAACGTCTGCGGGGCGATTGTGTAATTGACTTGCATCCATCTGTCGCGTGCATGATATGCCGAACAGGGAAGTTGGAGGGCTGGTGGCTGTAGCTTTCCTGCGCAGCGTGAAGTATGAGAAATCTTCGGCGGATCTAGGGATTGTTCAGTATGTAGTCCAAGCATGAAGAGAGTCGAAGGTCGAGTCATACGTATGGGCACCGTCTGAGAGGGCCATGAATGGGAGAAAGGACCAGTCATTTTCCACCGCTGGATCTGTACCATTCTCGGTACCAAACCAACTCTCGACCTCGGGTCCTCTGTAAGACGGTCAGAGATAGGTCCCAAGATAGCTGATCGTACGCTTTGCGTGAGTCTATTACCTGGCATGGTGGAACCCTACGACACAAACGATCGGCGCAAAGCTCATATTTGGCAGCATTGTGACGCATCGGCGGTCTTTTATGATGGCCTTGGGCCCACACTATCGTTCAAACCTACTTATGTTACACACGATGGAGAGCGTACGCGCGAACTATGAGCCCAAGGACAAGGTCCTAAGGTACGGTACCATCTACGCGGCAGCTAGCGTTGGAACTAGGCTGGTCATAGCTCGAACTTCAGCAAGGCTACAAGCAAGGTTCGCAAATGTGATTGGGTTTAACATTTCTTCCCAATGGTATCGAGGTAACGGTACCCTGTAAATGAGGTAACAATAGGGATATACACGCTTTGTCCCTTCTGCGCTAGCCCTTCCACCAATTCACATCCTAGCCCGGCCAGGTCTCTCAGCAGTGTAAAGGAATATGAGATGTGTTCGCGAAAAAGACTCCCAGCTATTGGTATCCGTTTTGTTCTTCACTATGTTCTGGCTCGACGTTATGGAAATCTAGAATCTCGGAATACCTGTCCAGAACGACAGTCAGCGACACGTCCTACGAGTCTTGATCTTCATTATTGAAGTCACTCAAGGTCTGATACATCATAACCTACTCATACAATTAGCATGGTCGACGAGCCAGAAGCGAGGAGCCGGTTTGGGAATATACGCACTTTCCACTGATCGACGGGTAAATCAGCATCATTGAATGACCAATCAAACTTCTCCTCCGCCACCGGCTCATCGCTTGGATCGTGGTATGGAGCAAGGTACTCGTGCGAGAGAGCTTCGCCTGCGCGCACTCGCTGCCGAGGGTCGAAGACAAGCATCTTCTCAAGTAGATCGATGGCTTCATACATTAGCCGCGACACCACTATAATTTGGAGTCTACGTACCGAGCGGGTCTGCGTTTTTAAATTTGTTTGAGAGAGGCTGACGTTCCCTTTTTGGTAGAGACTGGACGAATCGAAGGGTCTGTTTAACCCTGTTAGTTGTCCACTTACTGTCACTGGGAATTACATCCGTACGTTCTCGCTGCCGATGGTCTGAATAACATCATCTGGTGGTGTGCCCAATAGCTCTGTGATGATGCTGAATTGGTTCACATGATCTTTGCCGGGGAAGAGCGGCTTGCCCTCCAACATCTCTGCGAAGATGCATCCTGCACTCCATATATCCACTTCCACATCGTATTTTTGCCATGTGAGCATGATCTCGGGGGCACGATAATATCTCGTTGACACATAGCCGGTCATTTGGGGGTCCTGAATACGAGCAAGACCGAAGTCGCATATTTTCAAGTCGCAATTCTCGTTCACGAGTATGTTGCTTGGCTTCAAGTCACGATGAACGACGCCAGCGGAATGTACATATTTCAGTCCTCGCTATACGGCGTCAGCTTTGCTGCACTAGTCACACTGAATGGGCAATTATCACATACCAGGATTTGGTATAGGAAGTATTGGATGAATTGTTTCTCGAGCGGTCTTGAGGTAAGTAAGCGATGGAGGTCGGTGCCGAGGAGCTCGGTCACGAAGTATCTGGGTAGCCATGAGCTTGAGCTAGAGATTGGGTACGCAGAAATTACATACATGTCTTCGAGCGGAGATATAAAGATGTCGCTTAAGCTGATGACCTTAGATAGTTCAGCTCCATTTTGCACCATCCATTGCATTCACAGCCTGGTCTCACATTTTCATGACGCAGATGCTTCAGCAATTTCAATTCCCGGTATGTGCGCTTCGACAGGACAGGCGTGCTGAAAGGCTTCATTATCTTTTTAACCGCCACAGCCTGATTCGTGAGTTGATCCTTCGCTGAGCTGCGTTGAGGAATCAGCGAGAGTTCCCTGATGCCTTATTGATGATGCATCGTACCATACAAGTCCAAAGGCTCCCATGCCCACAGGCTGCAGGTCGGTGTAGCTGTTCGCTATTTAGCATTGGGCAGGCTCTCACAGGAGGTGCGGGGCTGAGATACCGGCTGGTGATCTCGAAGGTGGTGCCAAATATCTGGGCACGCACAAACTCGGCCATGATGTTGTAATGGCCGAAGCACTTCGAGTCGTTGAGAAAGGAGTCCGTAGGGAGAGGAATGATGTAAGGTGCGCTGAAGACGCAAATACAAGTTGATTGTTGTAGCCGCGGCGGCTTGATCGACCCAGCTAGCGGTTAAGCTCAAGACTAGAAATACATCTAACCCAAAGAGATTTTCATTTGCTTTCTCCCTGTTGATCTCCCGTCGTTGAGATGGGGTATGGTGATGGAGGATTCCCATACGCTGACGCTGGCAAGTCTTTCGTTCTTTTCAGTTGAGCTACAAGACTCCGATGTCGACTATTCCCATGCCAAAGCTACTATTTTAAGTTGGACTATATAAGATGGGCACGCGTCAGACCGCTTTTAGCGTTGTCAAGGGAAGCCCACATGTCAACCATGCAATCTCGCAATGAAGCTAGCACAGCACTTGGTGCCAACTCAACATTTGCAAACACCAACATATTTCAGTAAAGGTAATATGGTAATATGCGTATTGGTTGGAAACATGGCTGAGCATGTAAAGGAGAATGAAATTCATCGCAACGCTAGCTCAGACCTCCTCTGCCAGTTTTGACGTATCGTTCATATGGGTTGACGAGTAATTGATTCTGTGCAAGCTTTCTAGTTGCCTGTGCTTTGACTGATGGATGCTAAATGCCTAGGCAACTTTTGATATTTTCGTATAAGCATCATTGTTCCTTTCTTACTTCAACGACGACTTTACCCTTGGCCCTTTGGTTATCCATGTGTTCATACGCTTCCATAGCCTCTTCCATACTCCAAACAGAATCTACTAATCCTCTGACACACCCTTCCTGAATTAGCCCTCGCAGCCTGTCCAGCATGTTAAGGTCACGTTCACTACGGAGAACGGTGAAAAGTTGCGTAATGCCACCTAGCAGTATAGGCCACTGAGAAGTTTGCATCAGGGGCCAGACAATTTGACGTGAGAACAATTGATAGCCACCAACAACCATGCGCTGGCATGACACACATTTGCAAAAAAGTTTTGTTGGCACCAAGATACGCAGGACAGTCAACATACAGCCCTTGTATGCTAATCACGTCGATGATGGCATCAAAGATGCCCTCGCGTAGGAAGTGGCCAGACATTTGGTCAGTGGCTCGTGCGCAACATACTCCACCACTTCTTGGGCGCCTATTGCTATTACCAGTTCCACATTCGCGACTGAACATGGTAATTACTTTGCCCTCTGGCCCATCGATGTCCTTCGCAATTTGTACTAGCATCGTCCCTCAACCACTGGTACCGCCACGGACGAGTATTGATTTCCCCCCTTGAGCCTTACTATAGTCAAGGCATCGAATCGTAGTCCACCGCATACTAATTAGGTCAACTGCTTCGGCCATAGAAATGTTTGTCGTTTTCACAGCGACAGCGACGTGATCCTGGAATGACAGAACATACTCCACCGGCGTGCCTCTGTTTCCCGGAAGTGTTGGAACATCCAAACGACGAATAAATACAGCGTCGCCGGATACACGCAATGCTTGCTGCGGTAATTCTGGTTCAACGTCGTCGCCGGCTGTAACGATGACGCCTGCGAAGTCCAGCTCGGGGACACGAACATCTCCAATAGGGTTAAGTAAGATCTGGTTGAATGTGGATGCGGTTTGATTGAAGGCAGCGTGCGTGGCTCTGATCAAGGCTTAATCTTTGGGGACAGACTCGGGACGGGGAATGGAGTCCGAGGAGAGCACGGTAACAGGGTCCCTGGAGGTCTTATGTGTCCATGCTCGCGTTGTTGGTGGCATTGCATTAATAAGACAGAATCCGAATTGCAAGGTATCTAGGACCGATCGAATACAGCGAGACGCTAAAGAGTAGGTTGGAAGGAGACAGAGGTCATTGACTCCTTTTGAAAGCAAGATCACTGTCACAAGGGAGGCACACGCGTTTTGATTTCTCTGACAGCTTACCTTGGATCGTTGGACATCCAGGCCCAAGATGGCAAGAAAGCATTGTACCTCTCGAAGGGTGATCTAGGCAGGAAATGGCTAGGCCTTCCGGCAACCGACTTAATGAAATACATGGGGCTTGATGGGCTGAGACAGAGGCCGTGTATGGGGATACCTTAAGCGAAAGCAGAGAGTCCAACTTCGAGATAGGTAAATGACAAGTCAGCATGCGTCAAATGTAGGATAAAAGAAGTAGACAATGATGATCCTACTGCACACTACTGCCAAACCATTCGGCTTGCAGGCTTCAGATTGGAGTGATACGATTTCTAACATCATCATTGCCTTGGCTGTCACCGATTCATGTCCTTCTCCCCACCATGAAATAAGTAGTTGAGATCGAATGGAACATCGAAATTGCTCAATTGGCTCAATCGGGCGACTCGTACGTAAATTTGACTTTATCACGGTTGACTGTCTGATCTGGTGTATCGGTTGATTGCATGAAGTCCATCCCATTTCAAATCTAGGGATATGTGCAGCTGCAAGCAAGTATCCTAGATTCATGTATGTAGAGCAGCATTGTAGCCCGTGCGCTGATATTGGCTGCGACGCCCACGAGGACGAGGGGTTTTGTCGATTTCCAGGAGCCCGGAGCCAGGAGGCAGGAGATGGAACTAGGGTGTCAGGGTGTTTGGGGCTTGCACGCAGAGGCTGAACGACATTCCCGCTAAAGGCAGCTTCTGTCGAGGGGGGTTCACTCCATACGGATACTCCACACCGAGACACCCTAGAAGCACCTCCCATATCACGTTGAAGGATCTCATCAGCTTCACAACATACCTTCCTCCGTCTGTGCAAACATTGCGACTCTTGTTCCTTGAATAGTTCTAGGTGATTGAACTTTGCCATTACCCACCCGATTTCAACAGTCAGCCACCAACCTTGGCCGCCGCGTTCGTCGATCTCCGCCTTTCCTTAGACAACAGAACTACCCTCGAGCTTGGCTTCGACTGCCACATCGCCATTGCTTCGATATTCCATCAGACGCTGTAGCGACAACACATACCATAACGCGCCGTCAGTCATGCGAACTTGAAGCGATCGACATTAGCTCTGCGTGAGACCTTTCCCTAGGGCGGGGATTAGCTTACTAGAGCCAGCCTCGTAGCAGCGGAGCGATAGGTGCTCTACAATAGCTTCTTACCATCAATCAACTATCCACAACTCCTTCAGCTATCTACCTTGACTTATATTGGCCAGTGGGGAGCCAATTGTTCCGTACGTCGGCCGCATTGGCCAACGGCCAAGCCTCAACGCCCTGTTCACTCCCTGGTCCTAGCCTCGAAATCTCCAGGATTCACCTCTTCGCTGCATTCAGTACACTCTTCACACGATACCTGGGGTTGCGCCTCCAATTCAGTATCCGCTTCTGGCTGTATTGTTCCATCACTGCCAACGCCGCTTCAGTACTGACGGTCGCGCCGGACTGTTGACGCCCTCCCGAATCAGCCTCTCGGGGGCCTCCATTGTATCATGGGTGCGTGCCAAAGCACACAGGACGGGGATGCAGAAGAAAAGAGGAAGCGAAGTCGAGCAATAGACGCAAAGCTAGAAGAAGACTCAAGGAGATTACGGAAAGAATGCAAGATACTCCTACTAGGTATGCTCATTGATTGGCCTCGGCGATTTACAAAAGCCTATTCTCCTGAGCAAGTATCACTAATTCCATATACACAGGGTCCGGAGAGAGTGGCAAATCGACAATCGTGAAGCAGATGAAGATCATCCATCAGAACGGCTACACGCGAGACGAACTCGCCCTCTACCGCCTCACCATCTATAAAAATGTACTGGACTGCTCAAAAGCTCTCATAGGCGCTATGGATCAGTTTTCAATCGAATACACCAATCCAGAAAATAATGATAATGCCGAGTACCTGCTAGACTACCAGGTCAATCCGGATCCACACACACCTCTAGACCCGCATGTGGGGGAATGTGTGGTGAGCATATGGAAGGACCCAAGCATGTCAGCGATTTTGGATCACCAGAGTGAATTCTATTTGATGGATTCTGCGCCTTAGTTCGTATCTTTTGCGGTCCTTTCAGATGAGACTTTCTAACGCAGCGACAGCTTCTTCGACGAAGTCCTTCGAATAGCAGGTCCTAGCTACATCCCAGTAGAGGCGGATGTCCTACGAGCGCGAACCAAGACTACTGGTATCTACGAGACGCGGTTTGCGATGGGGCAATTAAGCATACAGTATGCCGTAAATTTCCTAGGAACGCTTCTTTTCCCTATGGTCTCCCATTGGTCCCCCATGTGGTCATTCTCAAAGCCTCAGTGCTGACTTGATTTGCGCTTGCAGCATGTTTGACGTCGGTGGTCAACGGTCAGAACGAAAGAAATGGATTCACTGCTTTGAAAACGTCACCTCCATAATCTTCTGCGTCGCCCTCTCGGAATACGATCAAGTCCTTCTCGAAGAATCAAATCAAAATCGCATGATGGAATCTCTCGTTCTGTTTGATAGCGTGGTCAACTCGCGGTGGTTCATGCGGACATCCATAATCTTGTTCCTAAACAAAGTCGATCTCTTCAAGGGAAAGTTGGAACGAAGTCCACTGGGAAACTATTTTCCAGATTACAGCGGAGGCAACGATGTCAACCGCGCTGCGAAGTACCTGTTGTGGCGGTTTAATCAAGTCAACAGGGCCCATCTAAATCTGTACCCGCAGTAAGTGTCCACTTTTCCTTTGAGCTTAGCGGCTGGGTGCATGGCAAAGCATGCATCGTGGTCATCCGGTGGGGTATGGCTGCCGACACATGGAAGCATGGGGCTTAGGACGAACGTAGCGCTGACACAAAAAATTCCTTAGCCTCACACAAGCCACCGACACTTCGAACATAAGGCTCGTCTTCGCAGCTGTCAAAGACACTATTTTGCATAATGCGCTGGCCGATTCTGGCATATTGTAAGAGCACGCCTCTTCTCATCATCGCCCCCTCCGGTCCGACACCTCTTCGCAAGCGCCACGCCGGTGCTCAAGAAAGATTCTATACCCATTTCGCATCTGCTGCCATTTCTTGTATATACATTACATTTAAAGATGTTTGGATGCTTTCCCGCCCTTCGATGATATCTTTGTATCCTTCCTTCCCCCTATACCATCGGAATGGCCTGTCTTGGATCGGTATTTTCTTGGCTTAGGATCGTCACATGTGTGGGGAAGAGAAGTGTCCGGCTCTTTGGGTCAATCAGAAGGGCTTACTTGCGGAAAGGGATCTGCGTCATCCATCTATCTCCAGACCAGACTGAGCGCCGGCATTGTCAAAACGCTATGCATCTACTTAAAGTCAATCTCTCGAGGGCGAAGGCACCGCAGTGAGAGAGGGTGGAGCGATTGCATACTCAACCATAGGACGCAGCGAAATCAAGAATCAGCGCTTCGAGTGGGAGCCCCAAATGGAGAGGAAACGCGATCAAGATCTCGAAGACCAAAGGACCATTACTCCATCGAACCATGAAGTATTAGAAAAATGATTCAGATACGTGCCGTCGATTTCGAGTCACATATCGTGAGGCCTTGAAATACACAGTGGCAAAAAAGCACAGTTTGAGAAGCTCGAGTGGAGCTAAGAGATGACAGGCGGCGTTCCGCGTCTCCTAAAATGGAGCTAAGCATTGGTCACATTTGCTTTGGAGGCACGATGCACATGTTTTGAATACGGGGACAGAGCCCTTTGGAGCGAAATATATCCGGCTGGCCTCTTGAGCGTAAACAGAAGCGGGAATTGGAATGGTGACGTTCGTATTTAGCTAGGAACAAATGATACCTGATCTTGCAAGGAGAGTACTTTCTGCCTTATGTCCTCAAGTGCCGAGTCAAAAGGCAGGATTCCGAGAGGCGGGAGTCTCACGAAAGAGTAAAGATTGCTATTCACCGCTCCGCCTGCTCATTCCACAGCCACCGCAGCTCAAGATGTGTCGTCTTTCCGTCAGACCCATGCAAATCCAGAGATACGTGATTGTCCTCGTCTTTTCTCTTGAGAGAAAGCGTCTCCCCTTCTTTCATTGTCCATACATTGACTGGCACCCCAATCATGTCTCCTAATGTGTCTGAAATAGCAATGCTACCTAACGCAGGCCGTTCAATCTCAAACAAGATGGACACCTTATTACTCTTTCTCGAGAAAGGCGTCGCGGCTGTGATGGTTCGGTGGATGGGGTACTCCCAAGACTCGATGCTGGAAGATGGTCGCAGAGGCAGATGAGGAGTGGCTGCGGGTAGAACAGATTCTTGGGGCTCTGGTGACGCAGTCAGGTTGGAGGCTGTACTGTGTAGCGTTGCAGTATAGGCTGGCGGAGGGGATTGAGACATCGGCGAATGGATGATCTGAGGCCCTGATTGTCGCGGAAGGGAAGGTTTGGCTGAATTGTCCTCCTTGGGCTTTACGGTAGAGCGGCTCAGAAGGCGAAGGTCCGGCAGCGAGCCCAGGACTGTAGAAGGCACTGGTGAATATTGAGGAGCTGTAGGTAGTGTAAGCCAACTTCCCAGGGGAGGTTGCCGCCGACGCTTGGTATTGTTTTCTCTTATCGTTGCTGCTTGAAGCTCAGTGTCCATTGCTGACAATATTCGGCGATACTCATCACTTTCTTGCAAACTATATTCAGCCAGGTCAGGAAAGTTCCATCGCTCGTACAGATGGCCGTGGGTTTTCGTGATGAAGTACCTGCCGTGGTGAAGATTGAAGAGGTTGCAAAGGTAGCACGCCGATTTACTCGCGCCGATGACTCGAGGTTTTCGGATTGCTGCATTGGCGCTATGCCCATAAAAGACAATCATCTGCATCTCTGCATGGACAAGACATCTGGCTCTTTGACCTGGAACAAGCGATATGCTTGACGTGGCTCCCTCGTACGGCCGAAGAGTCTTCAATTTCATATCACTGAATATATCTGGATATCTTCTTGAGTCCTCTGCCATCGACAAGCATAAGCCCCAGTAGCGTCCAATCTTATTGACTTGCCTGATATGCTTGTTTAAGACAACTTCACGAGGCTCGAAACCATGCTGTGCAAGCGTCTCATCGAGCGTCAAAGTACTGTTTGACGTACAAAGATCGTGGCTTTCTTTGACGATCTGCTTCAATAGGACGATGCATTTTGCATCACCCTTTTTAAGCTGGTCAATCTCTCGGAAAGAATCGCAAAGATGTATAAGTTGCTGTATCAGCACAGGAGACTTCGCAGAATTTCCTGGTTTTCGCTGCTCCAATTGTCGGACGACCTTTCGAAGCCCCTTATAGAGTGGCTCTGGCGCCGTCCAGTGAATGCGGCTTTTCGGTTTGATCCAATGTACAGACTTGAACCGCCCATGGATGCGATTCTGGTTGGGTTCAATGACAAGATCGAACATGGACTGAGCGCAAGTGTTTCGAGACAATTCTGGAAAATGACGATTAGTGGGTCATTGAGTTCACGGCGCTCTTGTTCATGGGTACTTCTACTGGCACACTTTGAGAGCAAATCGAGCATTGCTTCCATTGTGTTCTCCACGCCTGACGGAATTTTTTCGTTCACTGCAAGGAGAATGGTCAGGCCGTTGGACTCGACTCGCTCTTCCACTGTGACGGCAGACACCTCTTTCGGACCTTCCTCTGCAGCCGCAAGGAAGGCAAAATCATCAGCAAGTCGTTGCTCGACATGAAAAGGCAGTATATACCCTCCATCATACTCTTTCGTGCGTGGCGCCAGCCACTTGCTGGTAGAATGTACGACAGGATCAGCAGGGACTTCATGAGAGGCTCGCTGAAGATCTACGATGTGCTTTCGAAACACATCTCGGCCTATGTCACGCCATATAGATTGCTCTTTGTGAATGACAGTATTGACTGGCAGACGTCCTTGCCCAGCCATTCTCGAGCCCAAGGGCTCAACAAAAGTAAAGAAATGAAAGGACGGTCCACGCCCATGTTGAAAATCAGTGAAGAGAATTGCAAAATATGTGACAGGATGTCTCATGCACGAAGGGCAAGGCGGGGCAATATCGATCAATCAAAGGAGAGGCTCATCAGTACCAAAGAACGCAGGAAGCCGAATCGAATTACCACAAGCTAGTTTTTATGCAGGAGGATGACCAGAAGACCAAGTACCACAAGCTGCAAAATTACCCTGTTTCTATGCATCATCAATGATCATTGAGATGATCGATGCAGGACCTTTGCAAACATGCGACTGTTGACACCAAATATGAGATCTGGTGGATCTTTTTGAAAAGCTTGGTTTTTCCCTTTTCCTCTACCTCAAGTTACAATTTTTCTAGCCCAGAACGGGCAGCCCGGGCCCCGGAGTCAACCCCACGCTTATCGATAAGACATCATTAGTTCTAGGCGGGGATGCGGGCAGTAAAAATAGCGCTACTTGCCGCAAACGTTTGGTGTACTAACGGCTAGCAAGCCTCAACAGTTTAGTAAACTTCCACCAGCATCCGCTTCCATTCCTCACTCTGTTTTGCTTCCCCTACCTCCCCAAGCTTTGTACTGGTCCCATCATTGTTTTGCCCCCTACTTGCAGCAACCATGGCTACCAATGGTACCACCAAACCTCGCGAGAGGACCTTATCCACCAGGTAGAGTACCTTCCAAAACCCTCGAGATCTGCTTAATTGGTGCTAACAAATGTTCAGCGCACCTATCTCCGACATCAAAGGTCCTGTAGGTCCAGAGAGCATGTCTCGCCCTAAGCACAAGCGGACAGTCACTGGCTTTGGTCCCTCTGAGATACAGAGCTTTGAAGCCAGCATACCCGAGGGCCAACGAGATGCTTGGAAGAAACACTCAAAGCAAGGTTTCAAGACCAAGGACGAATTCGAAGATGCCACCGTCCAACATATCGAGACTACCCTCGCCCGGTCTCTGTTCAACTGCGATGAGTTGTAAGTCCTATGCGAGTGGCTTGCAAGCATGAGCATATACTGACGCTGCTTCCAGAGCTGCTTACTCGGGCACGGCCCTGGCCTTCCGAGACCGCCTTGTTGTCGAGTGGAATAAGACACAGCAGCGACAGACATTTGCCGGCCAGAAACGAATTTACTATCTTTCCCTCGAATTCTTAATGGGTAGAGCTCTGGACAATGCTATGCTCAACGTTGGTCTAAAAGATGTGGCAAGGGACGGGCTCAAGGACCTGGGCTTCCGGATTGAAGATGTCATTTCGCAGGAGCATGATGCCGCCCTTGGCAACGGTGGTCTTGGGCGTCTTGCGGCATGTTTCCTTGACTCCATGGCTACTTTGAATTACCCTGCCTGGGGATATGGCCTGCGCTATAGGTACGGTATCTTCAAGCAAGAGCTTGTCGATGGATTCCAGGTGGAGATCCCGGATTACTGGCTCGACTTCAATCCTTGGGAGTTCCCTAGGCACGATATCACCGTAGATATTCAATTCTACGGCTATGTTTCAAGGCAAGAGTAGGTCAGGCCCGGGTCCCGATAAAGCTCAGACACTCACCCGAATACAGGAAGGATGGTAAGAACATAGCCGTCTGGGAAGGTGGCGAGATCGTCGATGCTGTGGCGTATGATGTCCCAATCCCTGGTTACGCAACTCCTACGACGAATAACCTCCGCCTTTGGTCTTCGAAAGCGTCGAAAGGAGAATTTGATTTCCAAAAATTCAACTCTGGCGAATACGAGGGCTCCGTGAGTGATCAACAACGTGCCGAGACTATTTCTGCAGTCCTGTACCCTAATGATAACATGGAGAGTGGAAAAGAATTGCGTCTCAAGCAGCAATACTTTTGGTGCGCCGCATCGCTGTTCGACATTGTTCGCCGTTTCAAGAAATCCAAGAAACCCTGGTCTGCATTCCCTGATCAGGTAGCTATTCAGCTCAATGATACGCATCCCACCCTTGCCATAGTTGAATTGCAACGCATCCTGGTTGATCTGGAAGGTGTCGACTGGACGGAAGCTTGGGATATTGTCCAACACACTTTCAGCTATGCCAACCACACCGTCATGCCCGAGGCTTTGGAGAAGTGGTCTGTGCCATTAATGCAGAATCTACTTCCTAGACATCTACAAATCATTTATGAGGTCAACATGCAGTTCCTCCAAATGGTCGAGAAGAAGTTTCCTAAGGACCGCGATATGCTCGCGCGAGTCTCTGTTATTGAGGAGTCACAGCCCAAGATGGTGCGAATGGCTTACTTGGCGACTATTGGAAGCCACAAGGTCAATGGTGTGGCCGAACTCCACTCTGACCTCATCAAAACCACTATCTTCAAGGATTTTGTCAAGATTTACGGTGCGGATAAGTTCACCAACGTGACCAATGGCATTACTCCTCGTCGATGGCTTCATCAAGCCAATCCACGTCTCTCGGAATTGATTGCATCGAAGCTCGGCAGCTATGATTTCCTCACTGACTTGACCCAATTGGCCAAATTGGAACATTTCCTTGATGACAAAGCTTTCAAGAAGGAATGGTCGGAGATCAAGTATGCAAACAAAGTCCGTCTGGCTCAACACATCATGAACACGACTGGCGTTAAGGTCAATCCCAAAGCACTCTTTGATATCCAGGTCAAGCGTATACATGAGTATAAGCGACAACAGCTTAACATCCTAGGGGTCATCCATCGTTATCTTACGATCAAGGCAATGAGCTCAGAAGAGCGCAAGAAGCTAGCTCCTCGGGTATCCATCTTTGGTGGCAAAGCCGCTCCAGGCTACTGGATGGCCAAGACAATCATACATCTTGTCTGCGCCGTTGGCGAGGTTGTCAACAATGATAAGGATGTTGGCGACTTGCTGAAGGTTATCTACATTGAGGATTACAATGTCAGCAAGGCAGAAATTATCACCCCTGCTTCCGATATCAGCGAGCACATCTCGACGGCGGGTACTGAGGCCAGTGGTACCAGCAACATGAAGTTCGTGCTCAATGGAGGCCTGATTATTGGCACTTGCGATGGCGCGAACGTAAGCTGATTTTTCCTTCTCCCCCTGTACACACTTGCTAACGAGTGGGCAGATCGAAATCACCCGTGAAATAGGCGAATCGAACATCTTCCTCTTCGGGAATCTGGCAGAAGACGTCGAGGATCTCCGCCACGCCCACCACTATGGCGATTTCAAGCTCGACCCTGACCTTGCCAAGGTCTTTGAAGCCATCAAAGGTGGCAAATTTGGCGATGCTGGTCGCTTCGCTGCTCTCTGCAATAGCATCATCGATCAGGGCGACTATTACCTTGTCTCTGATGACTTCAACAGCTATATCAAGACTCATGAGCTGGTCGACGAAGCCTACAAGGACCAAGATGCTTGGCTCGAGAAGTGCATTACCAGTGTCGCCAGGATGGGGTTCTTCAGCAGCGATAGATGCATAGAGCAATATGCGGACGAAATCTGGAATCTTGAGCCTCTCAAGGTCGAGAAATGAGTGGTTAACGAAATAGGCATGTATTCATATGCCAGCAAAGGCCTTTTCTTGGGTATGATAGACATGACTCGATTCATCTTGGCAATTATAGACTATTTTGGTGTTGCTAAAGAATGCAAAAAGCAAGCATAGAATCTTCCAGTAATCTCAAAGGCTGATGTCTCTTGTGTGCGAAATCATGAGGCGCTTTTGGGGCTTCTCCCTAAAGGTATCCACCTTTGACAACACTGGGCCTAGGTCAACTCGGTTCCAGGATCGGGGGCAGCTTAAGGAGCGACTGCTAACGAAAAGCTCAGAAGGACAAGTCTTGAGCGCTGTAAGATCGAAGCCTTGCTCTTCCGCTGTTCTTGACAAAGGGTTTTGGACTGTGCAGCTAACGCAGTCGCAACGTAAATCGACATTTTGCTGGCTCGATTGGACATTGAAGGTGCAAGTTGACCATTGTATCTTCGCTGACGTCCTGGATGTACAGAAAACTTACAATACAGGTCAAATCATATAGCTCCCGTGCGAATAACCTTTAGATTTCACCCATCTTGAAGCGCTGAAGGCAAAACAGGTACGGGCAGCAGTCTCCAGCCTTGTCATGAGGAGTACGTCCTTGCAAGTAATCCTAATATCGGCCTCTATACCGCCCCTTCCGGCAACGAGTACAAGCCGAGGTTCATTGGGGTTCACAAGTCATGAATCTACCTATATAATCAGCTTCAAAATGCGCTCAGGAAAGGCCAATCTAAGGTCCTAGCCTCTGCTTTTATAAGAGCGGGTTCCGAGAACATGGAGGTCTGGCCAGATCGCAAGGATGGTAGACTGATACATTCATTGAAAGTGGAACACGAAGCTTCGCAATGATAGTCAACTTGGTAAGTGCCCATATTTTGGTACCGCACTGGACCTTGGATGATTTTTGGTGCTTGGCTTTCTAAGCTACGGGAGACTCAGCAAAGACTTGTAGCAACACCAGGGCTCGAGTGTTCTACATTATCCTGGTAAGACAAGAGATCATATTCACAGAGGGAGAGTCTTGCAGTCGCTCAAAAGTTGTATTCGCGGAATATCAGATCCATCTGGGCCATTAATTTGCAGATAGTCGAACACGATACATGCCAATAGAAGAGTCATTAAGCCTGAACACTGCATAATTTCGAAGGGTTCATCAGACTCACAAATGGCGAAATCGTGCAAAATGCAGCGTTTCCATCGAATCATGGGGCACGTTCTCAAGGTAGGCTTACAAAGCTTTGCCAGTGTCTTTTCTTCGCCACACGACCTCGGTGTGTGTCAATCTCTGGAAGAAGACATAAGCAGTCTACAGGTTGATGGTCTACCAATTGCATTGTAATCTTGGTACTGTACACATTATTATCCATCAAATTTAGCGTAGGAACATGCCTCAGCGCCAGAGATTTTCAAATCATAAGCGCTTTGGGTTGCAATTGAGCTATCAAGATGCCACTTGAGCATCACATTCTAGCCCACAAGAGCTGCCTTACCGCCACCGTACTTCCCCTGAGGTCCGTCAAGGTGTGCGTCGAGTACGGCTCCTATGCCGTTTTTCACGCTCTCGATCGCTTTCGGCAACTGCTCGTGGAGCTCTTGAACTGTGCTTGCATGTCCAGCCCAGAGATTGTGCCCTGCGGCAGCCTTTGCAATACCTGCATAGTCTGGGGAAGGGACGAAGGAGATGTTGAGTTCCTCGTTGGTTGCTTTAGCGCCGACGCCGTTGGGATGGACCAGCTTGAGGGAGTTCTTGGGTGCGTTCCAGCCTGCGTCTAGTTAGTAGATGAGGAGTCGATGTAGTGATCCAATTTGTATACCTTTGTTATTGAGGACGATTGTAAGAACTGGAAGTTTGTATTTCTGGCTGATCCAGTACACACTCTGTACCGAATTAGCTTTACTCTCTGAGGATGGAAGAGAAATAACGCACCCCGGGCACGCTGAAGAGGAAAGTCCCGTCACCGACTATCTGGGTCACGAAGCGCTCTTTCCCGACAGCCAATTTGATACCCAACGCGCCTCCTCCCGACCAACCTAGCCCGCCGCCACCGCAGTTGATCCAAGTACCTGGTATAGTCGGTAGAATCTGATCAGCAACGAATGCAGTGTTAGTAACAGCCTCTATTGCAAACACAGTGTCCGCGGGCACAGCTTTGCGAACAGCAGCGCAAAGGTACGAGACGTTATATTGACTCTCATCTTTGCCCGGCTGAGCCAAGGAGCGAATAGTCTCCATACGCTTGCTATGAATCTCTTTCAACTTCTCCCAGCGGTCAGTGTAGGTCGTGACCTTCTTCTTCAAAGCCGGGGTACTGTTGATGTATTCGTGAATTTGCTTTACCGATGTGTAAGCATCCGCCTTGTACCTAGCTTCGGCTGGATAGTAAGCAATAGGCATCTGCTGCTTCATGGGATCAGCATCCAAATGGAAGACCCTTGTCGACTCCTTGGGACGGCACTGGGTTGGGATCCAAGGAACGTCGACATCGATCATGAGAATGACATCAGCGGATTTGATACATCCCTCCACACCATATCTTAAACCGACGCTCGCACGGTGGTCTCCTGGGAAGCACATATCGCTGCCGCCTGTGTCGAGAATCCTCATACCCTTTACGGTCTCTGCCAAGGCTACCAGCTCACTTACCGCCTGGTGGTTACGGCCAGCGTAGCCTGTAATCAACAGCGGCTCGCATGCGTCCACCAACGCTTCGGCAATCATCTTAACTGCGCTCTCCGGTAATGCAGCTGGTCCCACTGGGCCCCAATGCTCAATTTTCAAGCTGTACTCAGGAATCTCCTCTTCCATTGCCTCGCGAGACCCAACCAAGTAGGCAGGGCCCATAGGCGCACTTGTTGCAAATTGTAGAGCGCGCCCCACCATCTGCTTCACATTGACACCCCTCTTGATCTCTCCGGTGTAGCGACAGTACTGCTTAATGATCTCTTTTTGGTCAGGCACATCTTGGATCCAATGGATGTACCTAGACAAGGGATCAGCATTGCTCTCATTGCTAAGAACAGTGCTAAATTATATGTCTTGTATGCGAAGAACGTACTCTGTACGGCTGCCCCGTAGCTCTCCTTCACAAGTGTATGGGCTGAGGCCTGCAAAGATCAAGACCGGAGCACGACCACAGGAGGCATTGTGCACAGCCGCTCCAAGCCCCTGCGTCCCAACGTCGACATGTATGATCACACACTGTGGCTTGCCACTGGCCCGAGCGTAGCCATCGGCCATAGACAGAGCAACTGCGCAAAGCTTCGAGTCAGCATTGTCTTTCTTGGCACGACAATGAGACGTGGGACAAATACAGAGCACCATTATTTAGCAGTACTCCAAGACGCATCTCACCACTCAAGACGTGGTACAGACAGGAAGACAATGAGAAGCTGAAAAGCTGAAAAGCACCTACCCATTTCGTTCGGGCAGGTAAAGATCTTGGGGAATTTGCGATTGGGATCATTTTGACCTTTCGTGATGGCCTCGATAATCGAGGGATGATCTTCACGATGTCGGTGTCAGCATCACTCTTTGGATACGACCACCGGCAGTCAAAGGTTTCAAACAATTCCGAGATTATGACTTACCGCTACCTAAATTGACGAACACATTGGTGACATCTGTCAATGGGTCAGCAGTGTTCTCCGTAGACAAACAGACAGGGTTGATGCAGGTAGATATGAAAGGTAATCAATTGGCTCTAGACACCCAATAGCAAGCATGCAAGCTGGCATTTTACGTACCAAACTCAATCAAGCAGTCAAAGAAGGCGTCACTGCAATTGAATCAACACATGCCTTCCCTTCCGAAGCTTAAATCCTACCTTGTGGTGTACATGACTGCAGAGTCAGGCAGCGTATGTCTCAACTAGGGAGGCTTCACTGTCGTGGGTTTGAGGCTCTTGGCGATCGAGCGAAGGACCAGAAGAAGGGTTGACAAAGGAAGGAAGACAGAAAGAAAGAAATAAAAAGAGAAAGAATGTTGTAGGACTGGCAGGCTGATGTTGCTAGATGATCTCAATTTTGCCTCGGGTAGGTATGGAATTCGCTTTTGATGGCAAAGGTAGCGGCGAGCACACTTCGTTCGAAGATGAGGATTTGATACTTTTACGAGGTTTCTTCATAAACCAAGCATCAAATATTCCAAATACAAGGATAAATGATAGATTCGCAAATAACTTCACTAAGGTACCGGCTGAAGTAGGAGATTGAAGGCTAAGATGGCGTGGTCAATAACCACACCAGATATATTCCTTGCAGGTCAAGCAAAGGATGACAATACCAGGACAAGATCACTATTGTATCAAGGTTAAAGTATAGACATATTACCTAGCTGCTCGCAAACAATAATATATCGTTGTGTTGCTGCACTTCTCCGCACCTTGCGTCGGTTATGCGCGCGGCCTCAGACTGTAAGGTACGGCAGATATTGAATACTGCGCTAGTAATCACTTGAGTACTAGTATCGTACATGGAATATTTTGCAAAGCCCCACTACCACTCCTCTACTTTGCTCAAGACCAGGGCATTGCAGAACAGACATGAACAATTCAGACTTCATCTCTGTCTGCTGACCGACCATTAATGTAAAACACATCGCGTAGCAAGCCAGCTAACATGTCCGCTATAGGCCACTCAGCTTTTTGCAAAAGACCCCCACTTTGGTGTTTGTCGTATCAGAAAGGTATGACTGAAACTACTTCAAATGCTAGTATGCTACCTTTGATTGAAAGATGCAATAAACACCGATACTTTACCAACCAAAGTCAGCTTCTGCACGCTTCAGCACCATTATGTAAACCAAACCCATTCAATTCTGTATCTATGTTGGTATCAAGCTATCAGCAAACATCCTCGTCATTTTCTAGAATTGCCACCACCCATACAGAAAGAATGTGTAGATAGCCAACGCCTCATCTCAAGCACGCATGACAGAACCAAAAGCAGCGCAGACCGGGTATTGTGCCATCTTATAGTAGAAGAGAGAGCGCCTTGCTAAGCTTTAAGGATTTGGGTATTACTCAATCGCTTCATGGGGTATTTCTTGCGCAGAATCATAGCTAGTCGTGACAAAGGAAAGTAAAACAACAAAAGTTTAGCATTCTTTTTAGGGTCGAACGGAAGAGCAATCACGTGGATAGTCGTGCAGGGTATTTTCCGAACTCGTTTAGCGAGGTGGCCCAATCGGGGCTGGGTATCCATTGGTAGAATGAGAGGTACTTGGGCGTCCACTGTCAAAGGAATTGCTGTCGAAGGAGCCGGAGCGAGGATCATGGCGGGGTGTCATATCGCCAGGCGATGCAGAAATGCCTGGGGCGATGTAGCCAAATGGCGAATTGAGTTTGTCCCCAGACCTATTATCGAAGCGTAGAGGCCAGCCGTTGTGGCCATCTTCTTCAGGTAGATTCACGCCGCTATCATTCCATGGATTACGGTAACCACTGTCACGAGATTCCATGGAGACAAGAGAGGCGCGAGAGGCATTGGACGAGGCGTGCTTGAAGAGGGTGCCTGTGCCTGGGGAGGAAGATTGGTTCTTGCGTCGGTCGAGGAAAGAGGAGATGGAAGAGATGCTACCAGGCTTGCGGATCTTGCCAAAAAGGGAGCCGCGCTCACTAACATCGTCGCCGAATGTGGATCGGGTGGGAGAGTCGGTGCCAAGTGGAGCTGGAGCATTTTGAAGCAACTTGGAGTCGAAGAAAGGCAGGGAGTCTTCAAAGGAATCGGATTTGGGTCTTGGTATGGCTCCTTTGACTGTTGTAGCATCTAAGCCGTACGGTATCAGTTGAGACACCAGGAAGTCAATGGCATCCTTCAAGCCGCCAGCATTATTGCGGGTGTAAGCAAGGAGGATGCGTTCTTCAGTGGTCTCGGACTCATCAGGTGTTTTCGAGTCCGCTGGTCTGATATCAGTGCGTACATGTATGTCGACTTCGTACTGATTCTTTAGCTTCTGTCGTACTTCTGTGATGAAATCGCTTGACTTGAAAAAGTTCCGCAGCTGCACGGTTGCCGGCAGCACAAGCTCATGGCTCTCGGGTACCATGCCCTACAAGTGGTTAACACATGGAGGCGATGAGGGATCATTGGGACGGACCAGAAATTCATCGACGGCTTGAGGCACTTGATACTCAGGGCCAGAGATTGTGACTACATCACTTGCCATTTCGGTGCTGGGGAAATCGATCTTGCAGTTCCACTTTTTTTCAAGATCATCGATTTCGTTCATTCGCGCAATGAGCTCTCTATGGTACAAGCGGTTGATGACGACGGTTTCCGAGACAAATTCCGCGTCCTTTAAGGAGCACCATCCATGTCAGTATCAAGATACTGGCTCGTATGGAGAAGTTGCAGGCTGCTCTTCTTCTGAAGCTTCGGGTTCACCTACCACTTTCTCCACCATGTCCATTATTTCTTGCTTGACCAGATCCAGACTCTGAGCATTACGTGCAGGCGTTCGGCAGATGACATTATCTACTTTGATGTCATCATCCTCCTTACCAATGCCACCACGGTCCATAGCGTTGGAGAACTTGACGAAGACCGAATACTTCTTCATGATGCGTTGGATATGTTGACCACCTATTCCGATAATGCGCTTATGGTATTGATCCGGAACGTGGAAGGAAATCGAGGCGGGCATCTCTTGCTCAACAAGGTCAAGACCGTTCTTGGTGGCATCATACTGTGCACCACAAACGTCAATGTAGAAGTTGTACTCATTGAATCCGTCGAAGATGATCTGGACGTTGCCTAAAAGAAAGATAAGCAGGTTTTGTAAGCCAAGATTGAGATGTCCTACTCTGGCCCATGATCTTATTGATCTTGCCGTTTTTCTTCCCACTAACAAACTCCTTATGTTCATTCGCAAGCTCGATCTTGACGCGGATCTGGTATTGAGCGCGCTTGACAAAAGGTATTTGGTGGATGACCATCATAGCAGCCTTGACGGCATCATCGGATCCATTGATGGAGAAAGTCAGCTTGTCGAAGCCAACCTCAGCTCCAGAATTGGTGCATATGTCTGAAAGCATTGTACGAATGTCGGCTGGCGATGGGGCTCTCATGGCATTTGCTTGAGCGGATTCGGGCAGCATGAGCCACCAAGACGCACCATAGAATTGACCAGCTAATGCCATGATCTCGCGGACCGTCCGCTCAACATGCAGAATCTCCGTTCCTTGTACTCTGATCAAGCCGCGCTGACTACCGAGTTGCGGAAATAACACGTATGATCCATTTGTCTCCATAACCTTCCGCACCTTATCAAGTCGATCCAAGAGAATGCTATCAATCTTGTGCGCTGAAACCATTACATCCTTAACGTAGCATTTCGTGTTCATAACTAGTTCATGTAGCTTCTTTTTTGCCATGTTGATGCAATCTTGATTGTCCCCAGTAATGAAAACTTCATCCTCGCCTCTTCGATGTGCCCCAGGTGGTGTGTAGCCGTAGATTCGAGGAAAGGGTGGGGGGAAATAGATGGCAGTGTTCGAGGCGGATTCGATCAAGCGAATGTTCTTACGGGTTCGGCCACAAATGATTGTGTGGAGAGACAGCTCGAGCCTCATGAGGTCTACAGTGCGATGCAGCTATTAAAGATCAATATATCGTCTTGCTCAAGGGAGCTTCGGTGTGAGCTTACTACTTTATCAATCATAATGAGAACTCTCGTCTTAGCATGTTCAGAGCTCTCTGGATCACCATATATGGCAATGCGTAGTCGTTGGTCGAACTTTTGATCACTACCATTACCATAGCTCGAAGTAGGACCTTCGGGATCGCTGTGCTTGGGATTTAGGAGAAAGATATCTGTGCCTGTGAACTTGGCAACGTCGTCTAAATGCTTGAGGACCTCGCCACGAACGCCAGTCATATCTTGAGTGATGACGAGATTGGTGTCGATATCGACGATAGCACATTTCTATATCACGTAAGCCTTATGATATCCCTCCATGCTCTTGGGGCATTACCAGGGCGATGGGTGTCTCATTCAAGATTTTGGCTCGCATCTTGTGCACAGTTTCCGCATCTCCAGACACGCAGACGTTGGTCACAAGCCCTTTCAGTGGTCTTCGCTGCAGAGCAGGTACTGTTTTTGGCTCTGTCGACACTACTGTAGCTTCCATTCGCCCTTGACTACCTTCAGTCAAGACGCGACATAGCCGTCTCAGCTGTTCGACATTGCCGTGATGCACCGGCAACTTGTGTATGGGCGTGTCTTCTTCCGTGCCTTCCGGGAAGGTCCACTTCTCTAGAGCCTTTGGACTCGCGTGTAGAATTTCTCCAACATCGGGACCTGTAAGAGTGGAAGCGAAAGGAACATTGAAGGACAAATTGACCATGGTGTCAGCAGGCGTCAGCGGCGAGATTGGCTGGCCATTGTTCAAACTAGGACGCTTGATGGGCTGAGCGATAGGCATGTCCATTTGATTCGGCCTGGACATGAGGCCGGCAGGTGTCATCTTCTCCAATCCATGACGAGCCTGGCCGGTGATGTTGCTGAACCTCTGCATCTTGCACCACAACTCCTTGACCTCCCCTCTAGCTTCCGCTTCTCGTTTGTAAGAGTAGGGGGTAGAGCATCTGAGTGAGCTGAGGGTAGAAGTAGGATTGGGAGGTGAGATAGCTTAGCGCGATGGTGGGTACAGACTAGAAGTAGTAAAGTACAGGGTTATTCGGGTTACGAACGGAAGAACGCGAATCAAGGTCGAGCAGTCGACAAAATCCACTAGGCTGTGCACCGATGATTCTTGATTCGTGCAAAAACTACGGTATGCATTAGCTGCATCAATGACTCAATATCTGGGGAGTGGCGACGTCTCGACTCCTAAGGAAGTGCCCCCATATTTGCAGAACTTAACAACTCCGGACCCTTGCTGTTGCATGGCTGCTGGTGACTTGGGAGTAGGAAGAGAAATCCTACGCAGAGAAATGCACCTAGGTTCATTTTTTCCCCGGAAGATTAGAAACCTAAATAGACTAGTAAACGAAGACGATACTTCTATCCGTTCACTAGATATTATGGGCGACTTCGCATTACTTCGCATTACCTATAATCTTCTACTCCAGATTGACATCATGAAGGTGGTCAAGAGAAGGGCGTAGTAATGTAAAATGAAATGCGATAACAGCAGAAATGGGGGACTCAAAGACGAGTTTGCTCATTGGCAATTTGATTTGGAGCAACTTCTGACCGAGCAAGGTATCTATGTATGCCTTTGTGCTGTATATCATCGTTGACCTCTGTTTCCGATTGTGCAAAACCCCCACAATACACCTCCGGCATAAGACCCCGTCGTCACAAGAGAACACCGCGACCTTGTCTCTCATAGCATGCATCATTATGTTGGAGCCGCTAATAACACGCTTCGTTCGCCAAAAACATAACCGCGATTTTAAGGCGTGGTGCCAAATGGCGTAGTAAGAACCTGCGTTGCCAATCAAGCCAAGTAGCCCAACTCGTCACCCTGGCCCTCTTCCAGCCGCTCAAGGTACTCCTTTTCGATTAGCTGATCGATAGACTTCTTGATGTCCTGGACTTTAGGTGTGAAGCGGGACTTAATCTGATTGATGGTCTCTTGCACGAGAACAACGTGCTTCATCTTTTTGCGAGACTTCATGATACGAACGATGGCAGACTATGACTATGTCAGTAACTTTGAAATATGGAAAGAGAATCTCAAGATCACATACCTGCATAAGCAACTTCCTATCTTCTTCGATCGTCTTGTGCGTGTCCTCCACTTCCTGCTTCGCTTCCGATTTGACCGTGATATTGAGATTGACCTTTATTTTCTTATTCTTGAAGTTGTGGTTCAGCGTGTATGAGGTTCCAACCTCCGGTTTCCCATTTTCAGGCACCGCGTTCAAAACTTTAGCTTTGACAAAGACACCAAGCGAAGCATCCAAGTTGTCCGCGTTCAAAGCGGTGGCTTTCCCGGCTTCCTCGTAGGTAATGACATCGGTATCGTTGAAGAGGAGAAGAATGGCCATTTGATACGTCGAGACCATGAAGGTGTATGGGATCTTGGTGTTTTTGATGTAGTTGGCTCTAATCTCGCCCTTGCATAATTGCCATAGCCAAGTGAGTTTGCGACCGTTGTGCTTATCGAAGTAGAAATGCTGAAAGCGTTCGTAAGTTGACACGATTTCTTGTGGAGGAATGAAATTAGTATTGGGTGGTTGGAGGGGCCAAAAGCCTGTTCCGAGAATGTGATACGAAGAATCTACGGCAGCCCTGATTTCTTCCGCATCCATGTGTTTTTGCTGATGGTCTTTGAATGAGCTGTTTAGGTCTGTTGAGATCTGGATGTCCTGAAACATGCGCTGCAGCTTGTTGGTGTATTCGAATCCGCAAGCCTCCTTTAGCTTACCGATCATGCTTGTCTCGGCATCCTCTGACGCTGAGCTGGAATGGACAAGGCGCTTAGCCAGCATTCGAGAGTAGAATTTCTGGAATACGTCCTTGTCCTCGATGTATTTGAAGACTGTCATGATCTGGATGAGGGAAGCTTCTAGGTCGGCTTCCTCGGCGCTTTTGGCGCTCTTCTTCAATAAAGCATCGGTGTATTTGGCAAGAAGCTCGGGTGAGCGCGTTGAACCGGTCTTGCAGACTTTGTTGCGGTTGACGAATTCTTTGCATGCATTATCGAGCGATCGTACAAACTCAGACTCCCCACCAAACGCGTCGTCGACAAGCTTCTGATATTGCGTATGAACTTCCAACAAGGCATCGACGTAGGTTTTAGGCTCCATGTTTTCACCATCTCCAGCTACCTTCTCAACCGCAGCTAAACCCGACTTTCGCACATGAGCTTCAAATTTCGTCCGTAGGGGCTCAAGACCATCGACGATACGCGCTAGAAGACGATACATTCGGGCAAGATCATCTTGTCTATCAGTGTCCAAAAGGACTTGAAACTCATCGCGGAGAAGAGCAGATTGGCCAGTGACCAGAACACCCAGACAAGCCTTCATCAATGGGTTCATGATATCTTGGTGGAGATACAGCCCAACGCGTGCCTTCTCTTCATCGAGACGGGTCTCGGCCTTCTTCATGTACTCAATGACAGAATTCTCTGCAACGAATTGATTGGACTCGTTCTCGTAGTATTTGGTGGTGGCTTCTATGAATGGTTTCTCGAAATGGAATCGATAGACGTCCAATGTTGACTTAGTACTGTCCGTCTCATCCAGACCGAGTGACACGAAAGAGTCGACAATGCTCTTGATCTGGCTCTGCTCGATGGTCTCTCCGTTACGTTGCTTCTCCACCATCTTCAGCACTGCAGCCATGACGCTCTTATTGACCTTTTCGAAAAGAACTTCCCGCCATTGTACAAGGTGTAGAGTGTAGACATCAAATACATCCTTCTTGCCCTCATCGATCTCTCTTCGCACCCAGTGACGATTTAAGTAGCGGAAGAGATGGTTGGTGTATTTCGCAGCTGTAGTGTACCGGTCCCATTCTCGGATATAGTAGGAGAGTAACGCTTCATCAACATGGCCCTTTGACTTCTCGAACAGACTATCGAGATGCTTCTTGAGGTATTCTTTGAGGTTTTTGTAAAGATCCTCGCCGAGTAAGTGAGCTATAGAACATGTTAGTAGAGCTCCCGTATAGAGCAAGGCGAAAGGCTAATTAGGTAAGGTAAAAATAGGAAAAGATGGCATACCTCCACGGTGAGCGTTACCGCCGATGATGCCTCCACCCGAGGCAACAGCTTTTTGGGATGTACAGAAGTTGTGAACAGCTGTGTAGATACCCATGTACGTAGACATATCCACACCGTCTTTCAGATTCATCATGATCTTCTCGACTCCTTCCTCCAAGAACTTCCATGTTGCCCCAAGGTCGTCCTTGTTAGGGGCGGGTGGCATAGAGATGGGCATGGTTACGGTATTCTTTGAGGATGGATGATCGTGGTGATGACCTGATTTCGACGATTTGGCAGAATCTAAAGATGAGGAAGAGAGAGAGTAGTCTCCAAGGAAATCTATGAATCTCCTTTAGTGTTGTACTAAGAGTGTCCAGAGAGCTGTGCCTAGAGTGAGGTGTTACGGCTGCACGCGATCTGAGTCAGGACGCCTTCGTGACCTTGTATCAGGTTTCGCAAAACTTTTCTGATTGTTTCTCATTCCTGCCAGGATGGGTTGGTGTTCATAGTAGTTCGTCAGTGAGAATGTTCAGGATGGACGACCCAAAGAAAAGGCAAAAGATATTGACTGTCATACGGTGCACCTTATACCAGTGTAAGGTAAGGTATTAGGTATCAAGGCTGAGGCTTGGCATTGGCGGGCGGCCGAGGCGGCGAAAAGTTTGGCGCTGGTTCTACCTATCTACCTTAGCGTGGCTTCTAACCTAAACTGGCGAGACAGGCCCTCGAGCATAGGTGCTGCCATGCCAATTAGAATAAGTTTGAGTTTCTTTGAGGCAATGCCCTTAACATCCAAAGCTTTCAACTGCTACAGAACTTTTCTAAAATACGTAGGACAGAACATAATTGTATGTACGCGAAATTACCTAAGACGTTGCAAATGGCTCATTGGCTGGCCCTTTCTGAATATCAAGCTTAGTGTCAACTGGGAGAAGCCGAGTCTCGATAGCAGAGACTTTGGCTGTCACGAAATTTCTGCTCTAATTCCCAGTCTTTTAGTCAAGTCGAACTCGCGCAACGAAGTAAACGGTTCTGAAACCCAATTTGCCCCTCAAACTTGCAACGAAGGCCCCTCGTCCCCATAGATTGGATCCCTGTCAAACCATCCCAAAGCTCCAATTCCTTCGACTTTGTCCTCCTCTCCCTCCTTACCATAGCACATGTCCCAGCCTTTGCCTATTGGATAACTCCCCACCATACTAAATCCTCCATCAATATCATCAAGCAGCCGATGCGCAACTCCAGCAGGGACAATTATAACATCGCCTTTTCCCAGCACCGATTCCACCCTTTTTGGGTTATCTTCACCCCCAAAGCACAGCTTTGCCTTTCCCTGTGCAACGCAAAGCACTTCGTGTGCAGTTGAGTGGAAGTGCGACTGGCTGAACATCGTGTAACGCCACTGAGGTGATACAACTCCAACCGTGGACAGATGGGTTTCTATCGTAGATGCAGAAGCATGGTGGAAGGCGGCATGATAGATGAGAACTGGCTTTTTCTGAATCGAGGTGTTTGGCAGACGTTCGAATGCAGGTATCTGGTGTGAAGAGACGCGAAGGTCTTTAAAAAGTGTAAGAGGGTTTTTGGAAGTTGCCATGGTTGACATGAAAGTCAAGACGGCAAAAGGGATATTACACGCGTGAAAGCTGTATGACTTCGCAAAAGAAATATTTGGAAGTTGGGTTCATGCCGTCAGAACCTACGTCATAGGCAAATCAAAAGATACGTCTGGCTAGAATACCAGAATTGCTGGCAGTCGTGGGTTTTCAAGAGCGCTGAGACCATGCAACGTAGGTGCAGAAGAGGCTTCGCGCCCGATAAGGCGCTCTCAATCGACTGTTTCAGTCAATAAGGACCGCCCCCTATCCCTACGCATAGCCGAATGAGTAATCGAAAGGTGCGTAATCTTCCTTGGATGCAGCATTAGGCAAATGAGATCTTCGATTCATGCCAACCCGCTATGCCTATGATCGCTATGCCTATGTATTAATAACTTGCATGGATTCAGGTCATGCCTTGGAACCTTCAAAACGCCATGCTTCAATTCGAAGTCGAATGTTATCTGGTGGTAACCCGCTCCATAAGTCTGTATTGCATGTCAGCAGAGTCATCTACGGTGGAATTGGTGCTGAATGCTACCTCAGGACGCTGATAGCGAAGGTCAACCTAATAGTCTAAAGTCAGCATTACCCTCTCTAGAGGAGCAGTGAGTCATGAGACATCGAAGGGAAGAATAGCGCTCTTCAGAACGACCAGGTACTCCGCGAAGACTTCAAATGTGGAAATGATGACTCTAAAAATGTAAACTCACAGCCATGCGATTAATGCAATCAAGAGAACAGACGCCAAGGCTCTCTGCCGGTCACAGACTAGGTGCGGATTCAGGTCCAATAAATGCTTGTTCGCTGGGTTGTTTGGTATTGTGCAGGCAGCCTTGTCTCGTATAGCCTCGAAAGCCAAGCTCAAGTTGGCAGAGTCGAAGACTATGAAGAAAAGGTCCAAGAAGATCAGGCGCATCTTTGCTTTGGCAGGGCGTAAGCCTAATGGCTTTCCAGAGTATTCATCCCATGTGATGTACAATAAATAGACCATAGCGACTACATCCACAATTATTGCCATGTCCGTTGATGGTGTTTGATATATTCCGTCGATAATGTCCGTATAATGATGGATGGAGCCTGCAAGAGCTAGAGCAACTGCCGAATATGACCACACATTCATTCGAATGACCATAGGTATAACGGGACTCCGTAGAATGGTTCGCTGTGCCCTAACATACCATGCTCTTCTCTTTGCCTTGAACCTATACATCCCGGCGGAACCTTTCTCAGCATCCCCGTCTCCGTCGCCTGCAAGCCAAGGGCGGGAGTAGTCTGCCCCATGCTTTTGTAGCCACTCCTCTGAAACAATTTCCCCCCCTTCAGCCGATACGTGAGGATACGCAGAGGCTTTCGCGAATGCTCTCCATCGCGACCCTGACTCATTGAGGTGACCAGTGGGTAAGGGCGGCGTCCATTCCCGGTGCGAATCATACAATCTGCCACGAGGTGGTTCTGAACTAGGCCTGTGCCTGCGCTTAGATCTAGGGTCCGTCGTAGTATTATGTTGGGCTACCTGTGCTTCCGAGGGATCCTTGACTACCGAGTTTGCTGCTTCACTTAGGTCTTCATCGTCCTCGTCGAGAGTGTGTACCCATGCGGGTATGGTTCGCACGATTCTTCGCGCGTCCTTGTTATGAGCCACAACATTTCCACCCGATGAATTGTAGTGTTCCCCGCCGGAAGATAAGGAGTTTCGGTTTCCTGGATCAGTTTGACCCGCTTCAGTGGATGGTTTCGCTTCTTCTATTTGCGTTTTAGGGCCATTGCTGTAGATCTTCTCCTGGTTTGCGCCACGCGATGGCGTACCCGAATGCAATAGACTTGCTGCCCTCGATCTGAAGCCGCCATCCCCAAAGGCCATAAGTAATTCAACGATATTGACAGGTTGGGTAGGTGTCGTGATGAGCAGATCTAGGCGCAGGATTCTCGAAATCGTTGTCTCAACCCTAAAGCCATTTGCGAACTCCTCTGAAAACTGAAGACACTTCGCACTAGAATTTCATCACATTGAGAAGTACCGAAATGGACGTATTATAATGAGTGCGTGCTCAGATGTGAAATGTGAAGATGACGTGGGACAGGGTCTTGGCGAAGCGCGTCTTCTGCGACACGCTTCCAATTCTCTTGGGTTTCTCAAATTCTTCGCAGCGCCGTATGGAAGGAGAGGTTCCATCGTAAGTGTACAGCCATAGGGCACTTCAGCCTTTCAACTACCGACATTGCGATGCGCTTATTTCTCCTACCCATCTCCACAAGACAAAGTCTAATCTACTGTCAACGGCTCAATCAACAGCTCACTACGCAGACTACCACCATCGACAAAATAACTTCGAAAGCTGCAGCAACCTGGGTGAATTGGGAAAAGAGGGATTCAGGGTGGCAGAAGAAGGTCACTACTTATGGAAACAAACTTTTCCAGCGGCTACCTTATGAGGAATGGGGATTGAAGAGCATACCGCCGTTGAGCGCGAGAAGAAAGAGAGAGGAGGTTGATGGCATAGAAGATGTTCGCCTGGAGTATCCCGAGGCCTTCATTGAGCCACAGACGGTCCAAGATGACTTCCAAAAGTACGCAGGCAAGGCGAAGCAGGCGTATCACACGAAATGGCTGTGGGGAAGCGTTTTAGGAATGCCCATATCAGCACCGGTCGCATTACTACCAGTGTAATTTGCCCTCTGGACTGACAGAGTCTGGAAAGATCACAGCAAGATCTAGCTAACAGCTTAGTATACCGAATCTACCATTCTTCTATTTGTGTTTTCGGGCATGGTCACACTGGCGAGGTCAGCACCAAGTGAACCCTTCTACCCTTTCCTACGGCTGAAAGGTTATAGCACGGGGCGGATCGAAGCACCTAGAATTCCTATCGGATCACAAACTTATCAAAACTTCACCATCTGCTATGTTACGCTTGGCTTATATGGAGAGCGCAATGGAAATTTCGCTTCAAGATCTGGAAGACGAGATACAGAGCGTCAATTCTGGAGCCGACAACCATGCCGTGGCTGGAGGTCAAGAAGAGAGGCTGCTGTTGTCAGAAACGAGTGGGAAGCTCATTGCAGAATACGTTGATGTTCCAGAGCTAGCTATGGAGATCGAGCGTGCTGTGTGGCAAGTTGAAAAATCTGTAAAGTCAAAACAAGAGCTGAGGGAGGAAAAAAAGGACCTTGAAGCAGCAAACCAGAAAGGTTCTAAGCAATAAGCCTAATTTTCCGCAAAATCAACTCATGCACAGAGGATTGCATTCCTCAAATTCCTACCATTCTCTTATATGCGGTCTACATCTGCAAGACGGAGAAGGCATCACGTTTCACACTTGCGAAGCATTGACTGCAAACTTCTACGCGTTAGCAAAGCTTTGAAGATGTTAGGTACATTCCTACTGAGTCTTGACCGTTTTGTTCGCATGCATAGAGCGATAAAACATCCATCAATTGCGCTATCAGTGTCATCAAGCTAGCTATTTGCTGCTCTTGCAAAGCAGTAGATCTGTGAGACACTATTTTTCGTGAGTGTTCACATCGCCCCCAATATCGTGATAAAAAGATACAGATACTGAGTCACCCCAGTCCAGGCAACTTTAGATAAATCGGCCTTTAAGTCTGCCATAGATACCCGAATTAGTAGTCTTTCACGCAAAATTCTCTGGATGTTGACAATGGCCATACCGATCAGATTGTCTGATGAGTTCTCTCCAGCGTACGATTCTTTGCATGTTCATTACAATTATATTCACTAGGCCGTATCCTTGCCATCACGTTAGCCTTCGATTTACACCGCAATGGAAATCTTGCCACGGCCAAATTCAGGACGTTTCGGCAAATGGCTTTCGTGCTCTGCCTTGTTCCCGCTCACCACTGCTTACAATCGTCTCTTTGCCCTGTCTTGCAGAGGAAGACAGCCTTTGCCCCGAAGACAGCTGGCTTGGACATTATTCGGTTCTAACAACGACTTATATGTATTCGCTACTGCTATCGCCAAACACTATCCATGCCATGCAATGCTGTCCGAATGCCATAGCACCAACTCCAGTGAAACTGGTCGAATGTACAAGCTTGCCTTCACAAGGTCTTTCTTTGCAAAAGGTCCTACGATTCCAGATCAAAGGCATACTAAAATGGATTTACAATAAGATCCATCGGTCTTCACACCAGCAGCTACAGCGGAACAATATTTGATCAGCAAATGTCAATGCCTCGAAATTGGAGAAGGCGAATGCCTTGCTCCATTGCCGGTCAACATTGCCATACTCTTTCTAACCGCCCTAATCGACAGATCCAGAGTTCTGCGCATACACTGTCTTGATCATCACAACAATGGGTGTTTTCAAGATCTGAGGACGTTAACGTGGCATGTGATACCACAGTCGTTCAGGCTTGAGTCTAGCCAATTTGTCGTCGCGTCTCGTTGTGAATTTTGAATTTTGAAATCATGTCCATAGTGAGTACTGGCGTGCTCCGACAGCCTCTTGATAACGACTTTGAAGGTCTGAAAGGGTGCCCCAATATATAGTTGCAAAACGAAAAAGCAGTCTGAGCATTAAGAGCGCTTCGACTTCAGGCATGGGCAAGAGGAGTTGGAGCTTATCATTGATTGGCAACATGCTGGCCGGTCCTCGTACAGATCA
This sequence comes from Lecanoromycetidae sp. Uapishka_2, assembly GCA_035521555.1. Taxonomy (NCBI): domain Eukaryota; kingdom Fungi; phylum Ascomycota; class Lecanoromycetes; species Lecanoromycetidae sp. Uapishka_2. The sequence goes on from JASZXT010000038.1 coordinate 54,951, forward strand.
GAGATCAAGATTCCCAAAACTTTGGAAAAGCCATGCTCCGTACCCCATTGTGGGAGCCATAAAGCAAACACCTTTCTTGCTTGTCTCTCTTTATGAAGCAGATTCATAGGTAGGGTGGTGTGTAGAAAAACAACATGAATCGTTCGAGGTCATGAATCTCTTCATGACATTCTCTACACATATTTCGTGGCAACTGTGTTTGTGGTATCGAGTCTTCTTGTGCTGTGGCTATCATGGGCGGAGGCGACAGTCGATTAAAGTTTTCATTTGAATTCAAACAGCAATCATTACACCAAGTCATGGAGCTGAGAGCCTATCCGAGCGATCCTCTTGTGTTTTCAAGCTGGGCTAGTTCAAATGCGTGTCTCCACATCAAATTGAATGCGACTTGGTGGCTTTTGGTAAGGCAAACCGTTCAAAAGCTAATAGCTTGTGAGTCAAGTGCTTGGGTATTCGAATATTCGGTTCAATAGGCTTTCCTCCAATTATTTTACACGTATATCATTATCCAATATGTTGAAACAGCCGACCACCGAGAGCCTTTTCAGAACTTCGTCTTCGAGTCCATAGGCAATTCAATGTCGTATTCAACCTAAATCAGCGTTCCCCGCAACAGTACAAAACAAATTTACAACCAAACATGTACAGCCAGACCAGCTACATTAGCACGCTACTATCGCTATCACCAAAAATATCACTACCATCGGTGTCATCATTACCACCGACGCAAACCCCGCCCCTGACTATATATGACAGCCTTTCACTGGCTGCATCCACTGGATTCGAACAAAGCGTAGAATGCAACGCGTGGCTACCCATCTCTCGCAGACCTGTTCCATGGTATCTCTGTCCGCCGGAAGCAGCCAATTCGACCGAAGAAAGTGAACGATGCATGCTGATCCACCTCAACCCACCTGACCCAGAAAGAGCATGGTTGGAGGACTCGATGTGTTTTTCCGGAGATTCGCTATATTCGGCAGAGAAAGAACGACGGGCTAGCCTTCGACTCTACCCACCAAACAAGCCACAACGCATGAAGCTTTGGTTGAAGCCACCAAAACAAGTACGACCGGTCAGGCTTCGGTTCAGCTCGCCGAGAAAGGAGCGTCGAATAAGCCTTCGATTGAACCCACCGAAGAAAGTGCGACGGTTTAGCCTCCGACTGAACCCTCCAAAGATACAGAAAGCGGAACCGATTGAGCACAGTAAATCAAAGGAGGAAGCAGGAGCGACGAGGGATGAGGAGGAAGTGCGCAAGACGAAGAGCGGGCGGGTTTGTAAACCCTCGCTAAAAGCAAGGGAGGCATGAGGGAAGGGACGTGGACAAACGTAGCACCTTCCGATATCAGGATTGAAGGACTATTGCGGCAGATAGGTCAATTGCGTCTTGGTGGAGCGGGTCAACTTTGAGTTGTACAGAAAGGATGCAAATTTTTAGAGGTTAGAAGTCAGAAAGTCAATAAAGACAGTCTTTTCACCCACAGCTTAGGAGATACATTAGTGTGCAAAGCGTCACAATTTCCAAGAGGCGCGGAACAAAACATATCGAAACTATCGTGTGCACATACCTTACGAGGTTGCAAGCGGCTTGATGGCGGATCGCTCGGTATCCTTGGAGGCCTCATTCTGGACTGTATTTCATAGTATTTTTCGACAACACAATGTATTCATCCACAATTAGACAGGCCTGCCAGACCTCTTCTCCTCATCGATCTGCCGTCTAAGATCCTCCAAAACCCCTTCTCTAGACTTCCAGTGGCTTTCGAGGCCCTCTACCATCTCTTTGATACTCTTAATTTCGGTCTCCACCCCCCGAAGACTTTCCCCAACTTTACTCTTGCCTTCTCCTCTTTCCAATTCTCGTATCTCCTTTCGCTTATATTCCAGAAGTAGCTCCAGCTCCCGCTTCACGAGCGCCGGCTTGCTCTCTTCTTCCCTTCTCCGCCCACTCTTGGCCTTTGCTCTCGACTCAATCGTATTGATCTTGTCTTCTAATTCCTGGAGCTGCCTTTTCAGCCGGACTTCCTCCCAATCTTCCGTCGTCCGCGTACTACTGAAGTCCGTGCCTGAGGGTTGATAAGTGCTCTTGCCGCCCACGCCGAGCCGTGACAGGTATGTATCGCCAAATTTGGCTTTCCGTCCTGTACTTGTATCTTCGTCATCATCCGATCTCCACCGCTGCGCTCCAGTTCTTGACTTCACACCTCTACTGTTCTCGACGTTGTAGTCGATCTGTCCTTGTTCAAAAGTGGCGCGAAGGGAAGAGGGTACAGAACGCGGGATACGGTAACCCTCATGCCGGTTGTTCAATATATGTAGAAAAGCTAACGCAGCATTCTTCCCTATCGCTGGTTCACTAGCCGGATTTACAAGATTCCATGCCGAGCGCAAATCCGTGTCTGGTACGTCTAGACTTGAGTAGAGAGGTTCGAGGGATTGGTATGTCAGTGCACCGTGGGGCGATTTATTGGCTGTGTATATGGACTCGTATTTCGATTTGTCTGTAGGTGACATGTACCAGTCGAAGCCGTCTCTAAGGCCGGGCGTGTCGTCGTCATCTTCGGAGAAGGCGGGAGATATGGGAGAGAACGAGGCTTGGTTTCCGGAGAGGGCGCGGGTGGCTTGTACAAGGTGTGCTTTTGATTCTGGCACGAGCCAGTCTGGGAGCGAGGATGGGACATCTGCATATTCCTGCATGGCGATGTCAGCATGGGCCTTCCAGTCGCAGCCTCAGTGGTCGAGGGTGGCCCGTCTATCGCAGGTCCAGGGAGGCCATACGCCGTTGACTAGATCAAAGATAACCCGCATAGCCACACAGAACTCTTCAAAATCAAGGTTGCCATCATTGTCGACGTCTGCAAGGTCCCACACCCTTTCTAGCTGATCGTCTCGAAGCTGGCTGTTCTTGAGCACAGAAGCTGCTTGAGCTCCGTTGAGGTGGGTACCACCATTAGCCAGAGGCGAAAATATCTCCCAGTACTTTTCTACCTCTGCCTGCTCGATTCGTTTGCTCGACATGTCTGCAATTTAAGAAAAAACCAGGGTGTACTCGTAGTCCATGAGCAATTAGTATTATGGAACGGGAGTGGTAGCTGGGCAAATAGTCTGTACTGTACTCCGTACTCAGAATAAGGGCATTTGTCCCACGAGCCCGCATCAATCGGCCCGTTCCAGGCCGCTGGCTGGGCTAGGCTGCCGAGGCTGCGAGGCTGCGAGGCTGGGCTGGTTGGGCCAAACCCTCATAAACCTCATATCGGCCGACGACATGTGGGGATCTTGCTAGTGTACAGAGTACGTTGCTACGGAGTCCACGAGTCTTTGATGCTTTGTAATGCAGTATATTGTATTCTGATTCATGGATCAATTATGTTCGATAAAAAAATATTGAGTGACCTTCGCTACTGGCCTTCAGTCTTCAGTGCCACAATCGGCTGTTATTGTAATCAAAGGGGTCAGCATACTAGAAGTTCAAGCTTCGATGGCACGGACATGGAACTCATGACGAGCATAATAAGACATGATAGAAGGTCGGAGGGCGAACGTGCTTTGAAGGCGTCTAGAAGCGATGAAAGTCAAGTTATCGGCCTAGCCTTTCAATTGAATGTCTGCAGTCAAGTCTGGATGACTGGTTCGACAAATGGAAGGACAGACTTAACATTGTTCAATCCAGCCAATATTTTGGTCTCCAAGCAGACTTGCGCCTTATAAAGTCAGTCGGATAGCTTTGAAGGTGGACGCAATGAGGGAAGCATGTCATTAAAAGCTCAGCGTGTGACAAGCAATGCTGAAGACCACCGAACATTATTTGAGACAAAGGTGGGTTTAGTCATTCGTGTCAGTTCGCCCATTGATTCATAGGTCTGGCAATCCTCCGCGTAAACAGTTTCAGAGCAGTAACATGACAGACGCCATATTACTGCTCTTGAATAAGCGTATAAATGTCATTAGCGTTTGATAAATGGACAGCATAAGGCATTCTGTTCATTCAGATTGGTGAACTCAGCGCGACGAGAAACTTTGGGTTTACCAGCAGAGCCCATTGAATGCAACTTGTATAAATTCACCGTATCTTGTCAGACGTAAATAAAAGGTTGATCCCGACATTCTTAGCTATGACTACAAAGCGGTAAGCAATGCGTGCGCCACAAAATCAGTCCTGCTCCAGGAGTATCCATCTCGTGAGGCGGACTCTATGCATGGCCGTCAAATTTGGTCCATAGACACGGAAAGAAGTAATAGCCAGTGCAAAAGGGTATCAAACAAGCAAAAGAGCATAGCCTCAACATGATTGTAAGGGATTCAGCATCTAGAGCAAGATTCTAGCGTCTAAATCTTCAACGGGGATCCAGTATATCCAATAAAGAAGTGACTCTTACAAGTATTGACATTTTTAAATTATTCATAGATATGTGATCTTTGGGGGGGGTAAGGTTCCCTATGCCTCAAGCATGGAATCGTGACCAGAACATGGCGCCAAGTGTTGTTTCATCTGCGGACTCTGAGGGATCTCTTATCTGCGTGGCCTTCTGCTAATGGGGAAGTCGCGTTTTCGTCAGGTACACATTTGGATTCGGAAGCGTACTTTACCAAACCTCATCGACCCGAAAAAAGCTGCAAGGCACGTTGGTCCTGAGACCCATCATCATCGCTGCTACTCGTCTCGGGCATTTCATCTAGCATCTTATCAATCTCGGCGTCCGAAAGCCGTGTCTTCGGCTGTGATTTCTGCTGTATCAAGGCATCGTTTTCACCTGATCGCCCATCATACGATCCAATGTCACTCGGATGGTTGGTGTTGCTCGCCTGCGGCACGAACCCGCTGCCTAGTGGCATGCTAGACAATGTGATTGGAGGGTGATAACTTGAATTGCCAGGGCTTGACATGAACAGCAACGTTTCCACAGCGTCTTTTTCGACAGCGGCCTGCTGACTTGGTGTCCTCATTTTGGGTGTTCTCTTTGGCGGTGGGGTCGCAGGAAGAGGTGTGAGCACAGGGACCTGTTGGTTGCTTACGGTATGGAGACCCCTTGTATGTATCGGTGGAGGCTGTGTTTCTGCATGATTCGCACGACGAGCGTAACGAGATGAGATGTCGACAGGCGGTCCAAGTGATGGCCCACCAGCTATTGGAGAGCTGGGTCCGGGCTGTCTCAGGGTACCGCCTCCTTCGTGCTCGCGCCAGAATGATTCATAAGAGGCACCAATCTGAATTGGCATCGGCTGATCTCCTTGTGGATCCCGAGCATCTCCGCGACCTGCAAGTATCCCCGAACTCCGCGCTAGAGGGCTGTCAGACTCGTGTGGCGCCAGCACTCCCTCAAATGGCTGCACAATATTCTCTCGATGAACCGAGTGATCAATTGCTAGCAGTTCGTCATACGGCCTTCGTCGATCTGCAAGTGCAGGAGTGGGAGAAGCTTGGTTTGAAGTTATGAATTCGAGCTCATTGATATTATGGAATTGCCAGCCATTTTGAACTTTCACCATGGCATACGAGAGACGCGTGCGCAATTGACTGGAGAGCTTTTGGTCACAGTCAGAACCTCGCAGCTTTTCGCCTTAGGAAACGGTTCACCTACATCACTGATCTGAGAGCCTCTGGACGTCCTGCTACTGTTCCTTGAGTGCCCATACTGGCCAGCATCTACAGGGCTGGTAGGTAGACTATGGCCTGGGGACTTGAGTTCTCCATTTGCCATGCGCTTCGGTGCGGCTATATGTTCGTAGTGTAATGACGAAAGGGCAGATTGATGTTGCCTTAACGTTGGGGCTTCTGCCGATCGTGGCTTGTGTGGGGATTGTACGTCTTGATCTGTTGGAGGCGCTTCCATTGCTGCAGCCTCCTGGCTTGACTTATTTGAGATGGAGGTTGATGGTGTTATCGCGCCATGAGATGGTATGCTATGCAAAAGATGAGCTTCTTCGGCTCCGGGGAACGGTGGATCTTGCGAGTGTAGACTATTCGAGTCGTCGTTGAAGGAAGAAACCTGAGAATTGGGAAGAGAGGAGGCTCCTCCACGACCTCGAAATTCTTGGGGACTTGGAGATCCTGTTCGTACGCGCGTTATGATCAGTTTGTACGGATTGTCAATGCTGGAGGCAGTAATCCACCAACCTTTCGTGATATCCAGCATGCTATGAGCAATGTAAAACGCTTTCTTTCGCCCTGTTATCTAAGTGACGGTGCAGCAGATATGCGCTGGATCTCAATCAAAGGTAAGAGACGCGCTGGAGCAATGAACACGTATGGATGCTAATAGCGCTGACCAATGCTAGCTTCACAAGATCATAGCGAGGTCCTCTGAAGACCTAAGAAGCGGAGTGAAATATTAACATCAACAATGGCGACGATTCTTGAGGATGAGGTGGGTGATAAAAAGCGAAGTAGAACTCGTTATCGAGATCATAAGGTAAGGACTGCGGGGCTCAAGATCGACTGGCGCGAAGTCACGTGAAATCTGAGGGGGAAAGCTAGAATTGCACAGCAACACCCGACCATCAAGAGCAGTGGCCAAAAACCAAGCGGTTGAGGGCGGTACATAATGATCGAGCGTTGCTAGGATATGTCAACTCTAGGCTCTGGAAGGAGCAGACCTTGAACGCCTTGCTAAATATCAAGAAGGGTATCATGCATTTTCCCCATCCCTCGCGTTCCAAGGGTTTTCCAACGAGCCATAATGGGTATTAGACTCTGGTGCGGATCTTCCTTCAGCCTGGTTCTCGCCGTCAACCCAATCTCGCGCCTCTTCGGACTCTTCCTGCATCTTCCCTACATTGCCAGGCTCATCGTCATCGTCGCCGACCACAAAACTTGAGTTGGAAGCACGAGAGATTTTGCTCGGTTCGAAGCCTTCCCGGACAACCTGGCCCTCATTTTCATCATCATATGTACGGCTGTTGGAGCATTAATTTTGTTTCATATACATTGAGCATGCACTCACATATATTGTTTCGTTTCCGTGTCGTTCCATGCTGAACCGCCTTCCTTCCGAGCTCGCACACGTTCAACTTCCTCGGCCTGAGTATCTTCAATTATCAGGTCAACCAGCTGACTTCTACCAGTCTTGACTGATTGATCAGATGACGACTCTTCACGAAGGATACCATTTGCGACTGGTGCACGTGAGCGTCCTTTCGGTTTAGAACGTGAAGCTTCACCCTTGTCACTGCCACTGTCCGCCGTATGCCTGCTCTTATCGAGAACTTTTTGAATGTTGCTCTCTCGCCTCTCTCTGTTTGCTTTTGTAGGCTGTAGGAGATTCCTATTCGTAGACGTAGTTATGAGCTCTGGATCCGCGCCGAGCCACCGCTCGGCTGCTGGTACATGAGCAGTAATGACGGGGTACTGCCGCAAGATTAACAGTCATCTGTATAGGGGAAAGACGTACTTCATACATTCCAATCTCCGAATTCTAAGGCCTTTGCAGTCGTGAAAAGTCTCTCATCTTCGGCATCAAGCTTAGCTTCTTCGACTTCAGTTTCGTGATCCTCCTCCAGGTCTCTGCCACTCTTAGAATAACTCATTGTTGCTGCTCGGCTCGGCCCAGGCCCGCCAGACAAGAGCGGCGTTCGACTGTTGATCTCGCCAGGCTTCGGTATCCAATACTTGCCCTTACCTCCTCTTTCGAATCTCATGCCTTCTAACATACGGGCAGCGCGAGACTCCGATTCCTCATGAGCTAATACATTATCTCCAGTGTCGAAAACCCTATACTCATAATGCTTGCCCCCGAACGTCTCTTTTGTATCTTCGATCAAGTCCCTAGGACCAAATGCATCCCGCAGTGCGTATTTGACGGGCATGCGGGCGGCAGAAATAGTGGCATCTGCGTAGTCCTGCCAGGAAAACGCGTACCAATGAGCGACCGCAAACAATGGCATTTCACAACAAATCAGTGCATCCTGTATGGCAGCGGCAAGATTGTCAGGCGTATAGCCAGGAACATTGTTTGGAATCGCCCCCGCGAATTGTAGTATTGATAAGAAAAAGCCTTGCCAGTATGAGGCGAAGATGATGAGCTTTATGCAGAGGAACTTTGGCACGGGTCTGAAAGGTTGCAGGTCCTGTGACATACAGACCCAGAACATTGCAAGTGAGTAGAGACTCACAGTGACCGAAACGTTGTAGAAGATGCCACTCCAGAGATAGCCAGACGTCAGCCCAATATATCCCTCTTGATACGTTCCGGTAGCCTTCATGATGATAGTTGCCAGTCCAAGGATCGGCTTCAACCAAGCATACTGCAGAATGCCTCGTTTTATGGTGAGGAAGGTATGAGGATCGGAAATGTCGACCTTGGCAAGGCAGTGACCCATGGGCCAAGGGTGATGCACGGGTTGTCGTCCATACATCATGATGATGAGAGAACGTTCACCACCAATAAAATTTATGAGAAGCTGGAAAAAGGTATATATGGTAAAGGCCTAGTAGCATTGATTAGCTACCTTTTTCAGTGGGCAAGAAACCGACTGCAAGGCTGGAATTACACGCCTCATATATATCTCGTAAGGGATCTAGGTAAAACGCCGCATCTTGGGACATAATACTAGCCCATGACGAGGCGGAGTATATCGGGACCCTGATCCAAGATGAGTAGAAGCTTTTTTAGTGAAGATATACACGTACATGAGCAGAATGCGAATAACATATCTTTGCAGAAGGGGCTTCCTGTAATTCTTCCTGTTCTTTGTCAGCATTCAGCAATTCTGTATCGGCTTTCCCGACCCACGTCTGCAGCCATATTGATCTAGAGTTTTCAAGCGTCAGCTGGGTATTCCAAGAGGATAAGCCGAGGAGTCCTCACAAGAAGGAAAGTAGTGAGGCAACTAGAGACGCGACGCCACAAACGATCACTGTCGCTTTGGTGAGATTCGAGCCTGTTCCGCCTCCAGAAGCTCCCCCAGGCATTTCGAAATGGAGATGCCCGCTGCAATTCTGCAGCAGAGCTTAGCTAGGACTTTGCAGTGGCGGGAACATCAAGATGCAAGACAAATTATGTCAACTGTAAAGAGATTACTATACTCTGGTCATCGATGGTAGTAGACGTTCAAGGTCTACGTCCTGCAATGTTATGGCCGAGAATTTCGAGGTCATCTGGCGAGTCTGGAGAAACAGACGTAATTGAGGTTCTAGGCAACCCCCACAAAGCTTGTTTTGCTTTCGCGTCGCTAGTTCTAGAACAAGTGCCCGTTTTCGCTGTATTTAATGTAATCAAACAGAACGCCGTGGTGGCCGTAGAATTGGTAAAAAGGCAGAAAGTGAATACTGCCTCCTGGACTTTTAAGACCATACAAGTATCATACAGCTCTCACTCGATCCTGTGTTCGGTAGCTTCTAAAGGCTCTTCTGTTTTCTGGAAGATGGCAGAGCACATTCGATCGCTAGCACCGTTACCATACGTTCGGCAAACATGACTGGGATAAGACCGGATCGCGAATACAGAAGGCATGACGGGGGAGATGCTGGGTACAAGATCTTTGGCATTACCTGAAGGTGTTTTTGACTGGTACGTCAGGAGACTCTAAAGTATTTGCAGGATGCAGTAACTGATCACTGCAATAGGCCCTTTCTAGTGTGGTACTTTTTCTCCGCCCTCCTGTGAGTATTGGCTCTCCAAGCCTTGATGTCCGTAACTCAAACCTATAACAGAACAGTGCTCTTCCTCTTCTACTTTAATCGCATCTTTGCAAGCATAATTTCCTATGGGATCAGGGCATATCTATGGCACTATTATCGAGTCTACTTCAATGTGCAAGCCCTTCAGTTTTCGCTTTTAGCAGGCCGTATATTCTTCAAAGGTGTGCGTTACCACGGTCAAAATGAGACTGTCCTGGTCCATGAAGGTTATATTACATGGAGGTACTGGCTTCGTCATGTTCAAGAGCTAGGATGTATGAGATTGGAGACGAAGTCAACTCGGGCAGTGGGGAATCCTGCCGACGACGCGAATCGCGAACGAACAGAGACTGGGGGAGATGACGACGGTAGTGGCAGATGGCCTCGAGCGCTGCCATGTCGAATTCAGACGGAATGTAGGGGTGTCGAATGGTTCATTTACAACCGCAGTCCCGCGTATGATGCTGTCCTTCAGAGTATGAGGGACGGAACAAATGCTTGTTCCCCTGAGCCAAAGGAGACCCGATCGGAATCCCGTGGGGGCACAGAATCTTTTGAAAAGGAGGACATCTCTCCATCCTTACCGCGAGAAGATGGGAATAGCGAGTTGAAGGGAAGACTAGAGGATGAAGATTCGAGCAGTATCTCTACTACTAGCTCTACCAAACGTGCCCTAGAAGGCTCCGGCTCTCTCCCTAGTCTATTGAATCTGCTTCCGATTGGAGTCCAGTGTAACAAAGGTGCCATTGTGATGGGGAATCGAAACACCCACTCAATACTTACTGCAAAGTTTGAAAGTGCCAACGGTCAGATTGATGCCCGACGATGCCGTGCAGTAGATCAATACAAGCAGACAATCAGTTTCGAATTTGAACACCCTATAATAGAATTCAAACACAACAGGGATTACGTCGAACCGCTCATCCAGGAGGGAGCTAAGGTCTTTTCGGGAAGTGCTGAAGGTCCCAGAAGAAAGTCTTCATGGGCTAACATGTTGGACTGCTCAAAGCGTGCTCAAGATATTTGGGCTTCCATCCGACGAACGATCCCCCATCACAGGGGATCCGGGGAATCCTTGACCCACCCTCGCCCAAGGTCTGCCGAAGGTAACAACTTGACTGACGACAGCGCTGGCATATATGGACAGAACAGGTGGCTAGGACTGACCCGCTATCTGAAGGAAGACGATGATTTCGTTGAACAAGAACGCTGGAAGGCCATTGAATATGCCGAGAATTCTACCATCATTGACTCTCCAATCATAGGAATGAACTTCTATTGGGATGTTCCGGGATTAATTCCCAGTCCATCTGACTCCCCTTGCAGGCCTCCACCTGGATTTGAGACAGACATTAATGGGGATGCTCCGCCTGAATGGGGTATAGATCTCAATATCCGTGGGGGAACCCTCAACTATGGTCCATGGGCCGACAGGCAACGGGCGGAACTACAAGCAGTGTTCTTTCCTCCACTCTATAAAGATGCTATACCTGCTGCAAAACTTTCACCAGGCGAGAATAGAGTGAGCACCGTTCTCAAGGTAGTACTTGAGATAGAGGAAACCACTACACTTAGAGTGCCCACGCGAGAGGACTCCAAAGATTGGAAATGGAAAGGACGTAAAGTAGGCTCGGCTGCGAAAAGTACAAAACAGAAGAAAGCAAGGATGCGAAGTAAGAGCAAAAAGGGCAAGATGAAAGGAACTTCGGAAGAACGGCCATTTGGCTGGATAGACATCAAGGTCTCCCCGGATTCGACCGTGAACTTTACGATGGACTTGGTGGCTAGGGAAAGTGGCTATCAAAATAAAGTCAACTTGGATCTTAAGGGGCTCGATATTTCGTCCAGCGTAAATCACGGACTACTCTGGCGCTCACAATCACAAGTCATTTCTTGCAACCTTTCTAATCCCTTAAGCTGGAATACCTTGCGCAAATGGCATGTTCATGTTCAAGATAGTGGCTTGGAGCTTTTCATTCTTCGTGACCATATGTTTTTACTCACCGATCTCATCAACGACTGGACGTCTGGTCCACCAGGGGAGTTTCATACCTTCGTACCATTCGAGTACTCGATCAGCCTACGATTCGCTAACTTCAAGCTCTATCTAAATGCCAACGATTCGAACATCATCAACAATCCATCGGACCTTGAAGATAATACCTTCATTATTCTCTGGGGCCAAGAGCTGCGAGCTGACCTTACAATCCCTACGAAGACTTTTCGTCCATCACGCGGCTGCGTTAGTTTCGATCTTGAGCTTCATGGAGGTGGCATCAAGCTTTTGACGCCACCTCGGAACACTCAGCACACTTATCTGAACAATGCTGATGTGGCCTCACTTAAGGATCTGAAGGTTCATGGGTCTTACAATTACTTCACTACGACTTCACCCAGCTTGACAGACGTTCTGCTCCTTGATGTGCATGGCCTATCGCCACGAGTTGACCTGTACGGGTTTTTGATCCGGTACTTTATGAAAATCAAAGATAACTACTTTGGTGATGACATACATTTCCACACACTCGAGGAGTACCAAGATCAGGTCACACTAGCCGCTGACAATAATTCCGCGGGATCTACAATTGCACATCCCAACCGTATCAGCAATGACCTGGATGTTATTTTGGGCGTCACTGCGGAGAGGTCTTGTGCTCTTCTACCAGCCCACCTCTACTCATCAGACGAGAATATCAGGCTAGAAATCCTGTCAGTAGTTGCCGACCTTCGCATTACAAATTACTACATGGATCTTGCTGTCTCTTCAAGCCCTATTGCCATCTCCCACACATCCCATGCTGAAGTTCACCAGCACAAAACCGATGCATATTCGAGTACACAGGTTTTCATCGATGGTCTCGAGGTGTTTGGGCATCGATTGTTTGGCTTGCCCCCTACTGAGCCGACCTATACCTGCAATTGGGACTTTAACATTGGACCTGTGACGGGGGAATGCTCCATCGACTTTCTCCGTTGCTTTGCTATGTCTCTAGGATGCTTTGGATTGTCTTTCGACGACGCTGAGAATGCCTTGCCTCCGCTAAATGCCCCTGTCATACATGATGTAACCTTTCTACGTGCTCGAACGCAGCCAATACTCATTGGCCTGCGGATCCACCAGGCGGTTCTCATTGTTAGCACGGCGGACGTGAGACTCGACTACCATGACTGGGCTGGTCCTCTATTCTCTGACCGTATGCATCTAGTCGTACCAGACTTGACGGTAGCAGTAGTAGACGCTCATGGAGCGTCCATTGACCAATATCTGCCACAGCACCGTGCTAGTACCCTAGCTTGTATGCGACTCACCTTAGATCTCAAGAAGGTAAAGCGTAAGTACGGTTTCAAAGCTGACCGTCAATTGCAGCAAGATCATGTTGCGCTGCACGATTCAAGGACGCGACGTACTCCCTGGCTTATTCTGAGTCCTGAACATAGCAATGGCATTAGAGCTTCCCAGCGCCCAGCATTGTCTCGAATACCGGCTATGCCATATCCTTGTATGCCAGAACCACTTGCGACATCAAACCATGCTCGCGACGAAAGATCCTCGAAGTCTAGTACAACCATGCCAGCGTCCACGAGGTCAAATTTCAGCCGTAGAAGCTCTTTCTTAACGAACACGTCTCTAAAGCGAAGCCAGTCGCAACGGGATGGCATGACTGCTAGCAAATACCGAAGCCGTCGAAGCCCTGCACCGATGATGGAGACTGGTCCACGGGACTCAATATTTCAAGGCGCGAGAGACATAGAGCCTTGCAAGCAAAGTGCTGATTCACCAATGTCCAAGGTCTCCAATGGGAATATATCTGCAACATATTCACCCCGGGGAAAGAATCCCGCTCGCAGTTGTGTTGCGTTTTCAAGCCCCTACAGGAAACCATACTTTCCTCTGCTTGCGATGACCCCTGATACGAGCGATTTACCTGTCCTGCCTGACACTTCATACCCTGATTCTTATGGGAATGATGCGCACTCTCTGGACGACCTGAATTCACAATCTTTCGATGAGGATACGCAGCAAATGAGCATCATGGTTGACCTGAGCCAGGGTGTACGAGCGTTTTGCACTCCTGAGGCGCTTCTGCTGGTGACTCAGCTGCTAGCGGGGCTTCAGACTGACGACGCTGTAACACTCCTTGACAGACTTCAGATTGATTCAATGACGGATGAGCTGAAAGCGGAAGGGAAGCGCGTGAAAGGAAGACAGGTTGCTGATCTCCGATGTTTTCTACCCTGGGCTGGTTTGAGATTCGTCAGCTCAAGAAGTGATGGACTGAGTGTTTCTAGTCAAGAGCGCTACGACGTTGCATTGGACCACCTCACTGCCACAGCAACGTTGTCCGACCGGCTTTCTGAAAGTGATTCCCTGCCCAGCTCTCAATTTTCATTCCACATAACCCTTAACCAGGCAGCCTGCACAGCAAGTGAGTCCGTGGAAGGCAAAGCTGGCGAGCATGCCGTGATTAGCCTCTCGATCACGGATCCATTGCTCTGGATCTTTAACGGTCCTAGGTTAGCTGCAGAATTGCAATTCGTCGAACTGCAGGTGAAAAGCACCACCAGAAAGGTCGACTATATCTCATCATTGGTCCGCCAAACATTGGTGATCTTAGAGGATCTGACAGATCGATTTTCAAAAATAGAAAAAGCCCGAAAATCGCGGCTTCGCCTACTTATTTTGTTGCTGACTATAGAGGGAAAAGACGTTCCGGATCCGCCCTTTCTGACACGAGCTTCCTATGTATTGCGCAGTGCGTCTCACCATCTGAGGACTAGTGATTCTTGGAAGGCAATTTCTCGTCTTCGGTATATATATCGATGCCTGCCGGCCCAAAGCCGCGCCAAGATTGGAGCCCAGTGCAACAACAAATTAGCTTCATGTCCAGCAGACGCTGGGAGTCGGGTCCTTGCAAGTTTTGAGAGTAGGCGTGCAGGGGACCTAGAACAGCAAAAAGACAATCTTTTAATGCAAAGAGTATATGGTCAATGGCTGAACTCTCCCACGCGGCATTCTCGTGCGTCGATAGCTGCAAAATTACGTGTGAGGGCACAAAAATTGCAGATTCTTGTGGAACCTGGCCCAAGCCAAAATGAGCTTTGCATCGAAAATTTCGTCGTTGGCGCAGAATTGAACCACACCTCCTCTATTATGAAGGGTTATTCCGCATCAAACTCTTCATCTGAATCCCCGACTCGAGTCACATCCACGATTCAGGTACATTGCGCGCAGATCGCGATACGCATGCACTGGGCTCTCTTGGAGCTTCTAGAAAACGTTGTCGAGACTGTCAAAGGTACTGCAGGTCCGAGTCAGAGACAAAAGGGCCAAATCCAGCAGGACACCCCCCGAGAACAGTGCTTACATATTGCTGTCTCGTCTGACATGAACATTCTTAGCTTTGATACAAGGAATATAAAACTCATCTCCTTATGTAAAAGCCTCAAATCATCGGTCATTCTCCTACCTGGCAATACTAGATCCGAAGAGTCTTTGACAAGTATCATTGTCGATGCTGACGCTGCAACGTTGGAGGTCGAACGCAATCTGAAAGCTCTAACACTCTACAGGCTACGGTGGCCCCGAATTATAGGATCTAGAATTGGTGTAAATGACCGTACAATGGCCGAACCCTGGAAATTGGTCGGTTCTGGCCAAAACGTGGATTTTCAGACCCTTGCGGATCCGCTTGAGTTGATCGAGGTTGCGGAGAGCGTTCTGCGACATGAGGTAGCCTACATGAGGAAGTGGGCAAAGTCTATGCGATTCGCAGGTAGTTCCGCAGTACCATCCGCCAAAGTCCAAGCCCAGAGACCTCTCCTCAAAGCTGATGTCGCACTTCTCTTGGACTCTTACATTCTTCGTCTAAATGTGCTACCATCTCTAACTTATCAAATACGTGGTGAAGGGGCTCGCACTTCAATCAGGTCGGGACTTGGCAGCAAGCGTGATCTGAACGTGGACATCGATCTAAAAGCACATTCTCACGTCTTTGCAGCCAATAAAGGCGATGTCTTGGACGAGCTGTCGAAATTTGGAATGCCCCCCATCAATGGCCGCCTGAATGTTGAATTTGCGCCTGGCATCAAGTCAGTAGTGTTCAACACTTTAGTCGAAAGCATAGTCTTCGATGCCTCGGCAGTGCATGCCTTATTCACAGCGGTCAACAAGCCCACGATTGTCCGCCTCGGTACAAGTATGGACCAAGGGTTCTCAGCGATCAAGGATCAGTACATGCAAATCTTCGACATCAAGGGGTCGGACAAGAAACCGCCTTCACCTGAGCCAATATTTTACGACACGTATGTGACTCTAGCAGGGTTAGCCGTAAACACTAGCACTTTGGACTCCGTATCTATTGCACAAGGGGCAGAGTTACAGTTCAAGATGGGTCGAGTACACTTAAAGGCGACAAACAGAACTTTCGATCACAAAGCCTCACTGGAGTATCCCGAGATTGAGATTCAGCTACAAAGTGTTAGACTGGACTTGTTGCGTTTTGATAACCTTGACCTACGTCCCTGTGGTAATGTTGCTATCGGAGCTGTCATGAGGAGTACGTCAAAGCTCGACGACCTCGATGAACTCGTCCGTGCGTATCAGATCCGAAGCGACAGCCTTCAGATTAATATCTTCACCGAGACAGCCTCTGTTGTCGTAGCGATTCTGGGACACTTACAAGATACGCTCAAGACTGTTGACCTATCGCAGGAAGTCAAGAAGCTAAGAAACTTAACATATCCTAGGCTCAGAAGCGAGGCACAAGGTCATGAGGTTATAGAAGACGACGCTTCTGGAAAGACAGCGAGAACTGCTGCTTTGTTTAGTGCTATGTACTCTCTTGAGTTGACTAACGTCTGTGTTACATGGCGGGTCGAAACTTCTATTCCTGTCTCCCCAGGGCGTGAGCCTGAAGATCTCATCCTATCGTTCAACAAGATCGACCTTGCCACCAGGAAGGACAACGCAGCTCGGCTTCTGATTGAAAACTTTCAGCTTCAGATGGTACCCTCATCCAGACTGTCGACCGAGAGATCGTTGAATTCAGCACTTCTACCGGAGGTAGTCTTCAATGTTGCCTACGTATCAACAGCTCAAGATCGCCGCCTAGCTTTCCAAGCCGCTGGCAAATCTTTAGACCTCCGATTGACATCACAATTCATATTACCTGCGAATGACATTAGACGCTCCATCGCCCTGGCAATACAACAAGTCCGTACAGCAGCAGCAGATTGGGATGCGACGACTGCTGTACTTGAAGGTCCCCAGAGGAATATATTAGGTAACAAAAACTTTGCCAGTGTCCTCATCGACGCCGACTTTGCTGGCGCTGTAGTCTACATACAAGGCAGGAGTATTGCTGGTCCTCATTCGGCAACTTTCAACGTACTTCAAGGGGGTCGTTCACCACAGCATGGACGCTACAACCAGTTTACCCCCGAGAACGCGAACAATAGCAGCACAACACTAAAAGCGCCAGGTATTGCGTTCAAGATAGAGTACAAGAATACTGGAGCAAATGAGCAGTCCTTGAACGCGGAAATGAAGATTGATGCCTCTTCGAACATTTTATACCCGACTGTTGTCCCATTAATCATGGAAATTTCATCAAGCGTCAAAAACATTGTCGGTGAGCCAGAGGAGCGAAAGCAAGCGACAAGGGCAAGCATATCTCAACCCAAGTTCCTTGGAGATGAGAGACTACGAAGTGCGGATCCTAGTGCCATATTCGGCAATTCTAGACTCAATCTAGGTCTCCGCATATGTAGGCAAGAATTTAGTTTGAGTTGCCAGCCCATTGCTCGAGTTGCGGCGACTGCCAAGTTCGACAACATATACATAACTGTGAATACGGTTCAGTCTCCTGAGCATGGGAGGTTCTTCACCATATCCGGGGCATTCACTAAGCTACAGGCCTCTGTGCAGCACGTTTACTCGCGTGAATCAACCGGAAGTTTCGACGTTGATTCAATTGTCGTGTCTTTGATGAACAGCAAGCATGTCAGCGCAGCCAATGGGATTTCCGCAATTCTCAACATCAGTCCGATGAAAGCCCACATCAATGCAAAGCAAGCACAAGACTTCTTGCTTTTCCGTGAAATATGGGTTCCACCTGAGATTCGTCACTCACCTTCTGCGCCTACGTCAGTACCTGCTTCCGAATCTCAAGCGTTCATCGGGCAGCGTTATCAGCAAATAGCTGCAACGGGCGCCTTCCCATGGAACGCTACGGTTTCCATCGCTGAGCTCAATTATTCCGTGGACTTGGGTCAATCATTGGGCAAGTCTGCCTTCGTGATTTCCAATTTCTGGGTCTCGTCCAAGAAGGCATCGAATTGGGAACAGAACCTATGTCTTGGCTTCGACAAAATGGCGGTCAACGCTACTGGTAGGATGAGTGGCTTGGTCGAATTACAGGATTTGAAGGTACGAACGTCAATACAATGGCCGACCAGGAACAAAGCGCTCAATCAGACGCCTTTGGTGCAGGCCTCCTTGGCTTTTGATCATTTGCACATCAAAGCTGCGTTTGACTACCAGGCATTCCTCATCGCAGACATCACTTGGTTTGAATTCATGATGTACAACGTAAGAGATCGTGAAAATGTTGGCCGAGATAGATTGGTCGGCGTTCTTGACGGTGACAAGGTGCAAGTGTTCTGCACCACGACTAGCGCTGCGCAGGCCATCGCGTTATACCAAGCAACGCAGCGATTACGTCAAGAGAAGGTGGCGGCGTACGAGACGTCCCTTAGGGATATCGAGAAGTTTCTCCGCCGCAAGTCGTCTGTGAGTCCGATTGCGATACGCGCAACTGCTAAGAAGCAGAAGACAAGTGAAGAGGTTGCCGGATCGCCGCTTAAGCTTCAGACGGATGTAGTAGTCACGCTGAAAGCTGTGAATGTGGGCGCTTTCCCCACTACGTTCTATGATAAACAGATTTTCAAGCTCGAAGCACTCGACGCTTCAGCCCGCTTTGCAGTCGTCCTTGCCCAAGAAAAGATCCACAGCACTCTTGGCATGACTCTGGGCCAGCTTCGCATTGCACTAGCGAGCGTGACAAGAACGGCTATCCCCAAAACTCTGAGCGAGGTCTCAGTGGCCGAAATAGTCGCTAGTGCCACTGGCTCTCGTGGAGGAACTATTCTTAAGGTACCCAAGTTGGTAGCGACGATGGAGACATGGCAAAACCCAGTTTCTACGTCCATAGACTATGTCTTCAAGAGCTCTTTCCAGGGCAAAGTTGACGTTGGCTGGAATTACTCTCGGATCAGTTACATACGAGGAATGTGGACAAGTCATGCTCGAGCACTTGCACAGCGCCTGGGAAAGCCCCTACCTCAGTCTGCTGTCCAGATTACAGGTGGACCACGACCGGAGGGAGAAGAAGGCACAGAAATGACTGGAAAGGGGAAGCAGGAGAAGATCACTGCAGTGGTCACTATTCCCCAGTCAAAGTATCAATATACAGCTCTGCAGCCAGCTATCATTGAGACACCGCAATTAAGGGATATGGGCGAGGCGACGCCGCCACTTGAGTGGATAGGGCTGCATCGAGACAGACTACCAATTTTGACCCACCAAATCGTCATTGTCACGTTACTCGAGGTGGCGAAGGAGGTGGACAACGCTTACTCGAGGATTTTGGGCTCTTCATAAGGTCTTTGATTGAAAAGGATTGGGATGGGTGTTACTAAGGGTGAAAGTAGAGATAAAAGGTTTGCCTTAAGCGTGTTTGATACCCCTGTATTGCTCATTTTGATTGCTTGTTGAGAAATTTTCGTCTTCATAGTCAAAGAAAAGTCTAGACATGCAGAGACACAGCGGCGATGACTCAAGAGCAATGACTCAATAACACAAAAGTGTCATATCCTTCGTGTATCGATACGCGATATGACTCGCTTAACGAGCCCCACTTCCTCTAGTGCGCTATTCAAAATGATTTGCAATCCGAGCTCCCACAACGCCCTTCACCTTCACCCTTTTCCAGGCCTCCCCCAGATCCTTTGCACAACACAATATAAACAAGATCATCGTCCTCACTTCAGTTCTCAAAAGCTCTCGGTATCGTTCGAGAGACTGAACACATCAGGTCGAGCGAGCTCTCGTACCTGCAAACAGCGGGGCCGCCCCTCTAATCGAAAACTCGAAGCCGTTCTCGTAAAACACCGCAAAGATGGTGAACTTCACCGTCGATGAGGTACGCTTCTCCAAGCCTTGTGCACTATTCGAGACGGGGTTTTAACAAGATGACAGATCCGTGCTCTCATGGACAAGCCGGCAAATATCCGTAACATGTCGGTTATTGCTCATGTGGACCACGGAAAATCTACCCTTACCGACTCCCTTGTTCAGCGCGCTGGTATCATCTCGGCCGCCAAAGCTGGGGAACAGAGGTTCACGGATACGCGCAAAGACGAACAAGATCGATGCATTACTATCAAGTCTACAGCCATCTCCCTATACTCCCACATGGCCGATGAGGAGGACCTCAAAGATATTCCTCAGAAGGTCTCCGGTAACGACTTCCTGATCAACTTGATTGATTCGCCAGGCCATGTCGATTTCTCGTCCGAAGTCACCGCCGCTCTCCGTGTTACCGACGGCGCTCTTGTGGTTGTCGATTGTGTTGAGGGTGTCTGTGTGCAAACCGAGACCGTGCTTCGACAAGCTCTTAGTGAGCGCATTAAGCCCGTCGTAATTGTTAACAAGGTCGACCGTGCGCTTCTTGAGCTCCAAGTCTCAAAAGAGGACTTATACCAGTCCTTCTCGAGAGTTATCGAGTCCGTCAATGTCGTTATCTCCACTTACTTTGATAAGCAACTTGGAGATGTTCAGGTCCAGCCATATGCGGGGACCGTCGCATTCGGTTCTGGCCTTCATGGATGGGGTTTCACTGTTCGCCAGTTCGCCGTTAAGTACGCCAAGAAATTCGGTGTCGATAAGAGCAAGATGATGGAGCGTTTATGGGTGTGCTTCCTCTTGGGCAATGGCTGAAATCATAATGCTGACCACCCTCTTCCAGGGCGACAACTACTTCAACCCGAAGACAAAGAAATGGACCAAGACCGGCGAGCATGACGGCCAGCCACTAGAGCGTTCCTTCAATCAATTTATCCTCGACCCTATCTTTAAGATCTTTGGTGCAATCATGAATTTCAAGAAGGACGAGATTCCAACTCTGTTAACGAAGCTGGACATCAAGTTGTCTGGTGAGGAAAAGGACTTAGAGGGCAAACAGCTGCTCAAGGTCGTTATGCGCAAATTTCTACCTGCCGCAGACGCACTTCTGGAGATGATGGTCATTCATCTGCCATCTCCAATTACAGCCCAGAAATACCGTGCGGAGACCCTTTACGAAGGCCCATCTGACGATGTTAACTGTGTTGGTATCCGAGACTGTGACCCTAAGGCACCACTCATGTTGTACGTGTCCAAGATGGTGCCGACATCTGATAAGGGCCGATTCTACGCTTTTGGACGTGTCTTTTCTGGTACAGTTCGATCTGGCCTGAAAGTCCGCATTCAAGGCCCCAACTACATTCCGGGAAAGAAGGAGGATATGTTTATCAAGGCTATCCAACGTACCATTCTCATGATGGGTCGAAATATCGAGCCAATCGAGGATGTGCCAGCCGGCAATATTCTTGGCTTAGTCGGCGTCGATCAATTCTTGCTCAAGTCCGGTACCCTCACCACCAGCGAAGACGCTCATAATTTGAAAGTCATGAAGTTCTCCGTAACACCCGTCGTACAGCGATCAGTCGAAGTCAAGAACGCCAATGATCTGCCAAAGCTCGTCGAAGGCCTGAAGAGATTATCAAAGTCAGATCCTTGTGTTCTCGCTTTCATCAACGAAGCTGGTGAGCACATCGTCGCTGGTGCTGGAGAGTTGCATTTGGAAATCTGTCTCAAGGATCTTGAGGAAGACCACGCAGGCGTCCCTCTTCGTGTTTCAGATCCCGTTGTGTCTTACCGTGAATCCGTTGGTGGTGTGTCAAGTATGACCGCATTGTCAAAATCGCCAAACAAGCACAACCGTCTATATGTCACTGCGCAACCCTTGGACGAGGAAGTCTCGAAAGATATCGAATCGGGTAAGATCAGCCCTCGTGACGATATCAAGGCTCGTGCCCGTATCTTGGCCGATGAGCACGGCTGGGATGTTACAGATGCCCGAAAAATTTGGTGTTTCGGTCCCGAAACCACTGGTGCCAACTTACTAGTCGATCAGACCAAGGCCGTTCAATATTTGAACGAAATCAAGGATTCCGTTGTCTCTGGTTTCCAGTGGGCGACAAAGGAAGGCCCAGTTGCTGAAGAGCCCATGCGCTCGGTTCGCTTCAATATTATGGATGTCACTCTTCACGCTGATGCTATCCATCGTGGCGGGGGCCAGCTCATCCCAACTACCCGTCGCGTGTTGTATGCTGCAGCTCTTCTTGCCAACCCCGGAATTCTTGAGCCCGTCTACTTGGTCGAGATCCAGGTTCCTGAGCAGGCTATGGGTGGTATCTACGGTGTGCTTACACGAAGGAGAGGTCACGTTTTCACGGAGGAACAGCGACCAGGAACTCCTTTGTTCAACGTCAAGGCCTACCTCCCTATCAACGAGTCCTTCGGTTTCACTGCCGATCTTCGTTCGCATACCGGCGGTCAAGCATTCCCTCAATGTGTTTTCGATCACTGGCAGATCTTACCAGGTGGTTCGCCTCTCGATCCATCAACCAAACCCGGTCAGATTGTGCAGACGATGCGAAAGAGAAAGGGTATTAAGGAAATTGTGCCTGGTATTGAGAACGTAAGTGATCTAGTTGTTCCTCATTTCCCGAATCAAAGGCTAATAGACCATGACAGTATTATGACAAGCTTTGAAGGCCGCAAACCGGATCGCACGATTCGATCAAAAGTCGTCCAAGCATATGCATAAGCTCGCTTGTGCTAAAATGAGATCGTTCATGGTTACAGTATTCGAGGAAATGATTCATGCATTGAAGGGGCGATTTGTGCTTTCGAGGATCAGATTAACTGGAAGTGTTTTTTATGATTTTTCTCTTCCCAAATTAGATGTGAGAGTCCCAGCTCTTTGCAGAAATGATGTACATAGCTTGGGCTTGAATACAAAAGTCCACATCAACGTTGTCCATTTACCTTGGTGGTGAGACAACATCCATAGGAGATCTCAATGCCACTATCCCATCACCCACTTCGTCTATACCTTACCATAGTCTGTAGCTCTTCAGGCGGAATACAACGTACTCTGGAGTAGAAAGGGGAAGCGCTGCCAAGCTCGCCAAGATATCGCGGAGTGCGGAATAGCGCCGCCAAATTTCGGGATAGTCGAGATAGTATGAGGAGCTGCATGAGGGTAGCAAATCAACAAGTTTAATTGACAGGCGCCCATTCAAGTGTACTCTCGCCTGCTTGTAATGCACTTGGATCTGGTAGAACCAGCGAGATTCCTCTAGCCACCAAGATGCACATCGAAGACGAGGACGCGGCAGAGCTCAAGAAGTGGATAGTGAAGAAACTTGAAAATATGTATGTTGACATTGAAATCAAGCTTTGACATACATAGCCTGAGTCGTCCAAGAATACGCGCAAGGGTGCTGACTTTCATATCTTCCGCAGCTCGGATGCAGACAGTGATGTAGGAAAATCCAAGTTCGCTTCCGTAAACTGCTCCACTGACTCTTTACAGGTCCTTGCAGATTACGTCCTCGCGTTGATACGCGCAGAGCTGCCTGAATCTCAAGTCAGAGTCTCGGCAATTGAAAGCCTTGAGGACTTTTTAAAAGACAGTACGATGTACCCTCTGAGTGCTTGACTAAGTCCAACCATGAACTCAAAGCTAATGTTCTTAGACACTACATCTTTCGTTGATGAAGTCTTCCGCGCTATCCTTACCAAATCCTATATTCCCGGATATACTCCTTCCCCAGCAGTCATTTCTGGCGGTCCTCCGTTCACGGCTCCTTTAGGACCGAACAGCGCATATGGTAATGTGGCCGTAGGACGAGTCTCACATGAGGGTTTTCCAGAGTCAAAGAAGCGCCCTTACAATGACAGGCAAGAAGTTGAGAACGGACCTGAGTCGCAGTATGCGCGTGGTGGCCGGCCAATGAAGCAGATGCGAAGAGGCGGTAGAGGCAGCGGGCCAGATGGATTCGGAAGCAGAGGCGTGCGAGGAGGTTTTCAGGAATCAGGATATCCTTTTTCAAATCCTGGATCACAAACAGTATCTTCGGGGTTTCCGAGCATGCCAATGCCACCACCAGGTCTATCATTCGACCCTAATGATCCCATGAGCGCTATACTAGCTATGCAAGTTATGGGTATGCCTCCGATGCCTGGAATACCATCCGTTCCCCATGCCGGCTCCCCCAATGGACATCCTCATTTTGGAGTACAGACGCCGCCAACTCCGGCAAGAGCGAAGAAAAAAGAAAGATGCCGAGATTACGATATCCGAGGTATCTGTACGAGAGGCGGCGCTTGTCCCTATGAACATGATAAAAACCGAGTAATCATGCCTGGTGATGGTAGGCGTTGTGCATCTAAATGGTGGACAAGGCTAATTGCCCACAGAATATGATCCTAAAAACTCCAGCCTAATGGCTGTGTCGCCTACGTCTCCTACTTCAAATGGACACAGGGCAGCCAACGACCAGCGTGGCAATGGGTCTGCTCGAGGTCAGGGAAGGGGTAGAGGCGACCGAGGAGGCTTCACGCCACGGCGGCAGAACAATCGCGCAGACTTCTCTCAAGCTGGGCCCAACCACGACCGCTCCATCACCACTATTGTCGTCGAACAAATCCCGGAGGAGAAATTTGACGAAGGATCGGTACGAGATTTCTTTTCAGAGTTTGGTAACATTTTAGAAGTCACAATGCAGCCTTACAAGCGCCTCGCTTTGGTTAAATACGACGACTACATGGCGGCAAGGGGAGCCTATGAAAGCCCAAAGGTCATATTCGACAACAGGTTTGTTAAGGTGTACTGGTATAACCCTGATACTCTACCTACTCCATCATCAACAGCAAAGCCCCTTGCGACAGCAACTACTAATGAACCTGCGTTCGACAAAGAGGAATTCGAGCGGAACGCAGCGGCCGCGCAGAAAAAGCTGGAGGAAAAGAAGGCGCAGATGAAGGAAATGGATACAAAGAGGCAAGCACTGGAGAAACAGAAAGAGGAGTTGGCGCAGAAGCAAACAGAAGAGAAGCGGAAACTGCTCGAGAAGTTGAACGCAAAAGGTGTAAAGAGCAATGACACCCATATGGTAGAGTCTAGGACCAATGTGACAAACGAAGCAGACGATAGTAAAGCGAGCGCTCACACCAGGGCACTGCGAGAAAAGGTTGCTGAATTGGAGGCCGAGGCCAAGAGCTTGGGGCTAGATTCGGCGCTGAGTGATTACGCACCGAGAGGTCGAGGAAGTGGGAGG
>JASZXT010000039.1:0-79486 GCA_035521555.1 Lecanoromycetidae sp. Uapishka_2
AGTTCCCCCCTACACCTACTAATAGGCATACAAGACGCGTATCTGCCAACATCGATGGGCAACTCAGACCTGCTTCGACGTAACATTGCTACGGTTTCATTACTCTCAAGTAGAATAAAGCCCCAACAAGCCCAAGTTGGATAAATCAAAGCATAGCCACGAGGACAGCTTTAGATGCTTTAGACGAGTCTTCACGAATAGTACGGTCTGGTAATGGGGCTCGAGCCTCATGGTTTAGGCTAAGCGCCTGAAGCTGCCCCGCATATAACCCGAGCTGAGATGTGCAGGGTTGAAAGCATTACCTTAGTCCTGCTAGAAGCGATAGCACTTGGCAGCTCTAATTGGTCTTTTAACCATAGGTAAGACACTGGCTAGGAGCACGTCTCTGAGAGTCGACAGCGGCCGTTCGAGAGGCCGTTCAAAGAGACCTGAAAGAAAGGATGAGCGAAGCCGAAAACGTCGAAACAAGGGAGAAAACGTTAATAGTAGTCAGTTCTTACTACTAGCGATATAGCGACTATATATTGGTACTTTGACTGAGGTACATTTGGTTTGCTAGTAACTAGCTACCTTGTTGATGATAGTATCGTACGATAGCGAGGATAGCTACGAGGCTGCCAAAGAATAGATTTTCGGGCCTAGAACTAATTCTACCCGTCGGGAGTCGGACAACCTGCCCCGAAGTCCTATGACATCGACCAACAGTCTTTCACAATCCACCGACTTTTGGTGATAGCTACATTGTATCTCATTGATCCTGAGAGCCAAATAAGGCTTCTATTTTGGTGATAACCTTGTATAACGAGCCTGTTTTAAAATGGCGGCAGAATTTACCACAACTAAGCTTAACGCCGAAAGTCATCTGCTCTTGGTGTGCTTCGCGATGCCTGTCCTTGTCATCTACTCAACTAACGAAGATCTCTGCTTTAGGACCAACCACTTCTTCGACTGCCTCACGAACTTACCCGAAGGAACTTTAAGACAGTTCAGAAGCATGTCGAGAAGGAAAACAAGGATATCCTTTTAGCCCTGAAATCTACAGCTAATGCCTCACTGGCTGGCCAGGATCCCGGTCAAACCCTCAATAGCCTGGATAATATGATAAACCGAATGCAAGTTCTTAAGCGGAAAATGGACACCTTACACAACGAAGAGAAGGTTCTGCATCAACATTCAAGGCGGCGCATACAGCATCTCCAGAATTTATTCGAGATTCCCGGTCTCACAGACGTCAAATATGATGAGTGGTCACGAGTCAGGCTGAACCGATTACTAGTAGATTACTTGCTAAGATGCGGTTACGGTGAAAGTGCTAGAGCGTTAGCAAGGGATAAAAATATTGAGGAACTCGTGGACTTGGAAGTCTTCGTTCAATGTCACAGGATTGAAGAAAGCCTGAGACAAAAGACCACCCAGAAGTGCTTGTCATGGTGCATTGAGCACCGACCAATGATGAAAAAACTCGACAATCGTCTCGAATTTGAGCTTCGTCTACAGCAGTATATCGAGCTTCGGCGCAATGGACAGCTGGTAGAAGCCCGCCAACACGCAAGAAAGCATTTGACCCACCAGGCAGATCTATACCCCCACGAGGTTAACAAAGCGGCGGGGCTTCTTGCATTTCCACCTGAGACGCATGTAACAGAATACGAAGTATGTTCGAGATAACAACAAGTAAATGGATTTTTTGGAGGCTGACTCGGGCAGAAAATGTATTCGCAAGACCGATGGAATTTCCTTGCGAACCTTTTCGTCAACACACATCATGAGCTTTTTCTGCTTCCCCCTCGTCCGCTCCTTCATATTGCTCTGTCCGCAGGCCTTTCGGCTTTGAAGACGCCATCCTGTCATTCGAAACATCCTAGCAGTACCGCGAACGCAAGCTCTACTACCACCACAGTATGCCCCATATGCTCAACAGAACTGAATGACCTGGCACGGAAGCTACCATATGCGCACCACACGAAAAGCTATGTCGAAGCGGACCCAGTCGTCCTGCCGAATGGTAGAGTATATGGGCAAGCCCGACTTCTCGAGATGAGTGCAAAGGTCGGTCTCGACCCGAGCCTTATAAAGGACCCCACGACGGGACAGCTGTACGACGCCGCAGACGTTCGAAAGGTGTTCATTTCTTGATCAGATGTCACGTGATCCTGTATTTTCCAAAGCAGTCATAGCGACGACGCCATTGTGTGGGTCTGACAAGTATGACGTGAATTTCAAGGTATTAACAGTCACTCGTCCTCTGAACTACTAGCTTCTCTTTTCTTCTTGCTAGTTAGTTCTTCTTGTGCTCTTGAATCATTGACCTCGAACATGTAGCTCCTCGCCGGTCTATCTTCACCATTCCAACCACCGGCCCCTTCTATAATTCCGAGAGTCCTGACGTGCTTATACCCGGGATAAGCACATGCTTGAAATTTGAAGCTTCTGCCAACTTTCAGCCCTGAATGCCGCGCAAGGTCCCTGATGTTCCATAAATCATAGGGCTCCCCTTCAAAGATTGTTACAATGACCTTTCCCTCAGGCGCCAATAAAGGCAGCGACGATTTAAAGAATCCAACGAGAAGTTCTACGAATTATCAATGTACCGTCCTCTGTGGTATTCTCTCGAATCTTCGACGTACCCTGGTTGTGTCTGACTTGCCGATTCATGTCCTTGGTCAAACCCCCAACATGGGGAAAATTGAACACTATCTTATTAAAGTCTCCTTGTTTAATCTCTTTGCCGCCGCCGTCAGTGGTACCAGCTTTACCCAATCTTGTCGCGTCAACGCTATACACGACTTTGCAGCTCCCCTCTTCTTCGAGTTTCTTTACATGTGCTGCTGATGATGAATATTTGCTTCGGACGACACTTTGCTTGTCATTGCTAGTCGCGATGAGGGAAGAACATCCATGGACCGTTAGAAGAGAATAAGAAAAAGAAAAATCGCCTTCGCCCACTAAAAGGATTCGGTCCGTGCATGTGAAAGGAATGGTAGGAATTGGAGGTTGCAGAGGCGTTCTGGGCTTTTTGGAAGGCTTCAAAACTTTGAGGCTAGGCTTGAGAACTCTTCTATGTGGATTAGACTGCGAACCCTTTGCCTTTGCCTTGGGCTTCTTCCCTTTGCCCATTGCGCCAGCTCGTCGAGCCCGTGGTGCGGAGACTTTCGGTAATGTTCGAGCTCAAGGTCTAGCCTCTGATCCAGAGCCGAACATTACCCGATCTTCCCAAAGAAAACCCCGCCGAACCCGCCCAAGCTCGCCAAGTCGCTCCTGTCAATACTGCTGAATCTTCACGGACGCACCTAGATGACCACGAGAGCAGACGAGCAGACTCTCAAAGATGAGATCGTCCGGCTGGAAAGCCAACTTGCAAGTGCTCGAATCCGGTTGAGCCCGCCTCTGCCATCGAATCCTACGAACCCCCACCCCACCTTTCCCAGCAGCCAGCTTCCGTCTCACGCCCTACTCCTACTCTCCGACTCTGCACTGCCCCTGGGCTCTTTCGCATTCTCGTCTGGCTTGGAGTCGTACCTAGCACACCATTCAACCAGCCCCAGCTCCCAGCCAGCTCCAAACGCGTTGTCCCACTTCCTTACGCTCACTCTGACTTCCCTTGCTACAACCGCGCTTCCCTACCTCATCGCGGCCTACAATTTCCCGGATCAATTGCAAGCTCTAGACTTCGCATTGGACGCCTGTGCTCTATGCCCTGTAGCTCGTCGAGCAAGCGTGGCTCAGGGTAAAGCCCTCCTTACACTGTGGGATCGAGCATTGAAAGCAGATGCAGGTAAGACACATGCTGGACAAGCACTGGTAGATTTTTCAAAGGCTTTGAAAAATCCGGTCTCCGGCGAAGATCATGGGTTGGAGCTGGCCGGTCACTTTCCCCTCATCTGGGCCGCTGTGACTGCCGCCCTAGGGATCACATTGAATGAATCCGCCTATACGTTCCTCCTCAATCATGCAAAAGCGGTTGTGAGTGCAGCTGTGCGGGCCAGCGTGATGGGGCCTTATGCAGCGCAGGGAGTGCTGGC
Organism: Lecanoromycetidae sp. Uapishka_2; assembly: GCA_035521555.1. NCBI lineage: Eukaryota > Fungi > Ascomycota > Lecanoromycetes > Lecanoromycetidae sp. Uapishka_2. Next base: position 4,023 of record JASZXT010000039.1, read on the forward strand.
TTCTTTTTGGTTGAGAGATGAGATTGGACGTGTCATGCAGAAGTATTGGGAGCTAGATGTCGAGGAGGCGGGTCAAGGGGTGCCGATGTGTGATGTTTGGATTGGGAGGCATGAGTTGCTGTATTCGAGAATTTTCAATTCGTAGGAGTGTGTAGTAGAAAACGCAAGAATACCTTGGGGAGAGGATGTATTGCAAGGCTTCGAATTCGTGCATTTGTTTTGCATCTCTTATTATTCTGAACACCTCGTCCCGATCGATCGAGCGTTCAAGACACTCACAAGTTCACTCACATGTTCGTTATGACCAGCTCAATGCTATGCAATACAAATTTCCACTTACCGCTCCAAACGCCAAAGAAAACGTCAGTCATCAATCATAGAATTTCTTTCAACCGCGATTTTTGTGCCACCGTCAAGCTTGTTGGAAACTTCACCTTGACTTCGACAATCATATCGCCTCGTTCTAGAGGCTTTTTTGAATTCGGCATGCCTTGATGTGGAAATGTTTCCCTGAAGCCTGGGCCTGTGGGGCCACCCCGGGACACCGCCTGTTGTTTGCCGTCGATTGTGGTCACGGTTCGTTGCCAGCCTGTTAGTGCTTCTTTCAGATCGAGTTCGATGGCGGCTATGAGGTTATCTCCCTCACGTGTGAATGTCGGATGCGGTTTCTGTGAAGTACTGTCAGCTCGAACTTACGGAAGAGTCTAGTGGTAAACTTACAGGAGAAACAATGAAATGCAGGTCCTGACTGCCACCCTCCTCTTGGTCTCCAACCCCCTTGAACTTGATCTTCGTCCCAGCCTTATATCCTGGCTTGATCTCCACATCCATAATCTTATCCTCGACATTGCGCTTGCCCGTTCTAGGATCGAATGTTTTCCTCCTGATTTTCATCTTCTTGTTGGTTCCTCTATACAACTCTTCCAAAGTCACCGGCAATTGTCGCTCCACAGTTGTTGGTTCCGGCGTCCTCTCTCTCCTCCTCGATGGCCCGCCATATGAGTCTTTCCGAGAAGAACGTCCCCCGCTGCTGAAGGCTGAATTACGACCCCCACCCGCAAATGAGGAGAAGATATCATCGTCATCTCCCATGTTTGCACCTCCTTGCTTGAAGAATTCCGAAAATATACTCGACGGATCACTGAAGTTGAATGCCCCACCTCCCCCACCTGTCGAGAAATGGAACGACCTTCCTCCGCCTGGCATTCCTCCGGCACCACCACCAAAATTCATCCCTTCAAAGCCCGGCGGCATACCACCTGGCCCAGCACCACCTGATGGGGCTTCGGTGCCGCCACGTAGTAGAAAGTCGAGACCATATTGATCGTAAACCTTGCGCTTCTCCGGATCGGAGAGGATTTCGTAGGCCTGGGATACTTCCTTAAATTTCTCAGATGCTTTGGGATTGTCGGGATTCTTGTCAGGGTGATTCTTTAGTGCCGCTTTTCTGCAGAGTGTCAGTAATCGATGGAAGGAAAGCAAGCAGGTGTGTACTCACCGGTATGCCTTCTTAATCTCGTCTTGTGTCACATCAGGCTTGATGCTGAGCACATCATAGAGCTTTGTCTCTGCGACCATGATGTACGATGTCAAAAATTGAGGGAGATGACAGAGGGGTTTCGAGAAGGTGCATTCGGGTGTGAAGTCAAATTGAGTGGGCTATTGGGAAGGTAGGTCGGTTTGCCCAGTCAGGCAACACAGCCTGACTGACCCTAGCCTGTGAAATTGACGCCCAATCAATGTTTGGGCAAATGTGTTTGGCAGAGGGAGAAAATCTATCTTCAACAGAAGGCTAGTACTAAGGCTGCCTTCACCAATTGCAAGGTCAAGCAGTAAAAGATTTCACTAACAGTCTCAGGAGCTTCTCCTTTGTTATCGTGGACGGACTGACACGAGTCTGACGTTATTGGTAGAAGAACTGTCGGGCTGGAGAAACTTCTAGAAGGTTCTATAAGCCAACCGTAAATCCCCAATGGAGACTACGGTAGCCAGACTCGAGACTTGGGCACTTGGCAAGTAAACAGTACGGTAGCCTTGGAAACTGAATATGAAGTCTAAGCAAAGAGAAGCCGACTAGCTATTCCAGCTCCTTTACGACATAAATGTCTTTCGCCTTGAGCAGAGTCCCTTCAGCAAGGATTAGGAATACGAGCCGTCTACAAGTGCTGTATCTTGTTGAAGGATACGATCGCACATCACATGGATGTAGTGCATGTCCTGCTTGCTCTCTGACCCGCAAACGTCACTTGCGTGTCCTTGATTGACGGCGCTTTAATTTCCCACCGCGCGGCATATGCAAGGAATTTTCTTAACAATCCTTCACTTGATCATGAAGATGTAAAATTCGAAAGCTATTACTACCACCCTGTTGATTCCCATAATGATGTGGACGCGTACATACTTATTGTTACTGGCCGTGCGATTGTACTTTGCGCTCTCGCCAAGCTATATTCATCCAGACGAGAACTTCCAAGGTCCAGAGGTCGTTGCTGGTAGGTCTCAGTTTGTGCTCTTCACTATGCTTCGGAGGAACCCAGAGTTGAGCGTATCAACCCGTGCATGAGTCTGTACTAATCGCACTCGCGTCTCTCCGTCTTCAAACTTTGCCCAGATCCAAATGCTAAGACATAGGGCCCGTCGCATAGGTAATATCTTCTCGTTTCCTCACCACTTGACGTGGGAGTTCACTTCGGACAAGCCAGTGCGAAGCGTCTTTTCAATATGGCCAGTCTACGGCCTTCCAATGTTGGTTCTTCACTGGATCTGGTCAGGCATTGGAACGGACGAGGCCCCTCCGCAGGTCGTCTACTATACTCTTCGAGGCTTGATGTTCATCTTGAGCTTTGTCCTGGGGGACTGGGCTATACATGAGCTTGTGCAGTCCCCGCGGCATCGACAGCTGGCTGTCACTCTGATCGCGTCCTCATATGTTACCTGGACGTACCAAACCCACACCTTCTCAAACTCGGTAGAGACGGTGATAGTGCTTTGGAGTTTAGTCATGGTACAGCGGCTGTTGGATAACAAAGTATGCGTAGAGGAATGCGAATAACGGAGCTACATGCTAATGCTCCTCAGCAACGAGACTCGCTACTCTCATCAGCGATCCTAGGTTTGCTTCTTATTTTCGGTATTTTCAATCGCATATCCTTTCCTGCCTACCTTCTTTTCCCGAGCTTCTACCTCGTTCCCCACTTCTTACGCAGGTACTGATATGCATCCTTCCCTTGTCCTAGACTCTGATTGACTGACAAGCGTAGACCTCTCTCTCTTCTGATGCTCGTCTCAAGTATGCTTTTTACTACTTTGCTGGCTATTGTATTCGACACAGAACACTTCCAACCTGCGGAACCTCTGCTCAATTCGCTCATCAACAACCCTACCTTTACGCCATTGAATTCTCTTCTTTATAATAGTCAAAGCTCGAACCTTGCAACCCACGGCCTTCACCCACACTATCAACACTTGACTGCCTCTCTCCCACTTCTCCTGGGACCCGCACTAATTCTTCTCTTCGTTCGACCCGAGAAACCGAGCAATCTCCCCTTTCTATCAGCAATATCCGGCATTCTCTTCCTAAGCTGCATCCCTCACCAAGAAGCCCGCTTCCTCCTACCCGCAGTGCCACTCATCCTCTCCTCTCTCCATCTACCGCGTTCAAAAACCTTAACGAGACTATGGCTCGTCTCATGGATCATCTTCAACGCAGCATTTGGTGTTCTAATGGGAATTTTTCATCAAGGCGGCGTAATCCCCACCCAAATCTGGCTAGGGTCGCAAAAAGACCTAGCGACCTCTATGAGTGAAGTAGTATGGTGGCGCACCTACAGCCCACCCGTCTGGCTCCTCGATCATAATTCTATTCAGACCACAGACTTGATGGGTATGCCTTTCGCCTTGTTACAGCATAGAGTGGACTTGATGCTTGCCGAGGAGCAGGCTACAGGCAAATCGGCGGTCGGGCTTGTCGCGCCGTTTTCGAGCTTGAAGCTGGAAGATTCGTCCTGGGCGGAGAGAAGGATGGTGCTTGAGGAGGTGTACAGGTATGGCAGGCATTTGAATCTTGATGATTTGGATTTCGCTGTCGAAGGGGTCTGGGGCACCTTGAGGAGGGTGATAGGGAGGCGCGGATTAGTCGTCTGGAGAGTTAGTAGGGTTTCTGGTCAGGCAGAAGCTGCAGGTGGGATGATAAATGGGGATTGGTGACCATCTAGTCAACTTGTAATCACAATGGTCATCACATATAGAGGTCAAGCTATTGTAGACAATTTATCGACTTTACGAAGTTGTGGCTACCGACATACTTACTGAGTCTGGTTTTTCACTGCCTTTGCGGCAATATACATGCAATTAAGTCGCATGGATAACATTCCTTCGTTAACCTTGTTCTTCATACCGTGGATACATGCATATTGGATCTGTTACGAGTGCGAGAGAATGAGCGTGATCAAGCGGCACCACCCTCATCTCCATCGTCTGGCTGGTCGAAAAGAAAATTCGCGGCCAATTCCTCGTTCTTGTCACAGGCAAAGTATGCTTGGATGACCATGTCGCGTTCGAAGCCCAGGCGGCAAAGCTATCTGCATTAGCAAAATATTTGTACCTCAACAGAGCACTGGGGACCCACTCTCTCAATAGCTTCCCTCTCCTCCTCCGTAACGCTGATTTCTTGCGCACCTGGAGGTAACGGGGTATCTTCCCCTGTATCTTCACTCAAGAGTTGCAGAAACTGATCGGGATTTTCTCCAATCAGCCGAGCCAGCTGTGGGTTCCCTGCTCCAACCTGTTGCAGAATGGGCTCCAGCATACGAGGCTGCGTCTGCACGATCTGACGTAACTGCTGGAATTGAGGGTTGTTGCGCAGGAAGTCTAGATTACCGAGGCCTGCTCCCCCTTCAGCACCAGCTGCTGCGCCGATCCCTGCACCAAGGCCTGCCAAGCTACTTCCAGTGGCTCCTGCTCCGCGGCCACGGGCCGCTCCACCTGCACCGCCAGCGCGGCCTGCTTCAGCGGCGGCTTCGAAAAGATTGACTGGCTCGTCACCGTCACCACCTGCCGTTGCTGGTTCTGCGATATTGCCAGTTGCAGGAGCGGGGGAAGCGGCTGCTTGTGTTCCGCCAGCAGGAGGTCCTGCCGTCGCACCTCGTACCTGGGCTTGCTCTTGTTGAACGTTGTCAGGGATACCCTAATAAAAAATCAGTGATGTACAAACATACAATTCTCGACGGTCGAAACCATACGTTCAGCAAGTACTCCACAGCACGATCTGGGTTGAAGAATGCGGCCCTCATTGCACGGTCAATCTCAGCGCGTGCGAAACCCATGCTCTCCATGTTTACGATAGCCTCCTCTCGTTGCGAGCCAAGAGTGAGTGCTGATGGATCGTTGAAAGTCGCAGCCTCTGCAGATGGAGCCGATGGAGCTGGCGAGGGAGTGGCTGGAGCATTTGATGCTGTAGTGTTCGAAGCAGGCGCTGGAGCAGCTGGAGCGGCGGGTGTTTGTGCAGGCACGGGTGCCGGTGTCGAGGGGGCTTTCGGGGCGGACGATGAGGCGGCAGGTGCTGCTTTGGGCTTCGCAGATGTCAGCATGTACCCGGCAGTGATCGAGTGTCCGATGTTTTACCTTTGAGACCATGCAGACTATGAACCCCTTCTCTTCGATACTATATGACTCGACGGTGTTGGCATCTTGCAGTATCTTGCCTGTTCATGATGCTCACAGTTAGCGCTTGGGAATCATCTAGCCGAGCGGTCTGCATTTCAGTGCAGTGCGTCGAAAGTACCAGAGTAGATGAGCTTCTGCTGTCCCGCTTCCCACCCTTTCTCTTTGGAAATCTTTTCTTTCACCTCCCCGATCTGTATCCCCAGTTGAATATTAGCTTGTGCTTTTTTGATTTGGGGCTCGTCCGTTTAAAAGCTGTTCTCACAGTGAGAGTCTGATACTTACCGTCTCGGAAGGCTCAGCATCGATCACAAACTTCTGCTGCTTCAAGTCCTATAGACACCAACACGTCAATGTCTACCACACACAGAAAACCTTCTGAGGCAAGTGCTACCTTGAAGGTGAGCTTCATCTTTGCCTAGTACCACCACCAGTCTCCAAGCCTCACTGTCTCCTCTGACCCACTGGATAGAGAACGAAATATTTTCTGGTTTTATAGATGATGTCTGTGTTTTAGTCTGGTATCACTGGTAGAGATGTAGGCAAGTAGGTATCGAGAAGACGTATAATAGAAGTGAAAAATTTATGTTCCGAGTGTTGTCACTACTTTGATGCCTTGCAAGTTCTCCGGGTAAGCTAGCTAGTATACCGAAGAATAGCCGGAGCACAGCTTAGGTTAGTTCTAGCGAAGATAATCCGAACTTTACCCGGCATAGGTCCAGGGTCTGAGAGCTGAGACAATAATGCCTTACCTGGGAGATTGCGTTCTTACTTGCGTGAATCTAGTGTACCGTACTCTATGCTCTATGCCTTAGAATGAATTTCATGGTTATTGATATAGAGTGACTTCTGTTCATTTTGCTAGCCCCAACATCGATTGTTGGAAAGGCAGTAGAATTCTTCTGAATATTCCCAATGTTCAGTAAGACGGAATGGTGGTCATCTATCTGACTAAGCTACAGCACCAGGTCGTTTCAAGGAATCGGACTTTCAAAAGCTATAATTTAGCCGATGAAGGGCTATACGAGTGGCAGTGACAGCACAAGCTGCCTCAGCTGCTAGTATCGGCAATAGCAGCAAGGCCAGAAATGACCTACCATGCTCACCATGCTCCTTTAACCACCGTGGAGGTAATGGCCGCTGAGACGCATGGTATGTCAGGACGATACAGTGCATGGAATTATGTACAGATGTCCAGTCAAGGGCTCAAACGTCTCCAACACATGGATGAGCGACTCTGTTGATTCCAGAAAATTGCGCGCAATCGAAGCACCGAAGGACTCTGGCGGTGAGCCCCAACGCAGAAGACAACATACTCGTCTCTGCATGACCACAATTCGGTCTCTTACAGGGTGGAGGAAGCATCCGAGGTACATGAAGCAATAAGGCACTCCGGGCACTCTCGAGTCTCCCATTTATGACTGAAGCAGCAGATTGGACTGATGGACCGTTGGAACTAAGCGAGGCTAATATACGCCACTGTCGCGAAAATGGTGCGCTAGAGGGTAAGGCCAGGGTCGAAGGGTCTTCCTATGCACTAAATTTCCCACTAAACCTCATCTGCCGCTCGACTCAACGCGTTTTATGTCCACAAGAAAGCGCTCAAAGCAGCTTGGCCTCAGACACGCTCACTGCTGCGCTGCATCACGCTTTTCTTTCCTTCTTCCTTCTTCTCTTCTTCCACATCTTCTTCTTCCCATTTCCTTTCCCAATTGACAACTCTGAACCATTCATTTCCATTTTCCAATCAATTGCACATCTTCACAAAAGTTGTCCTCTGTTTCATCACAGATCTACCATTTTCCCACCCAACTTAATTTCAATTGACGCAATGGCTCTACTCTAGTCGGGTTTCAGCCCCCTCCCTCAATACTTGCAATTATACCGGACCTGCCTCCGCTCCATGTCTCATCTGCTGACATTCTGACTCCCATACTCCATGCCTTTCTCAAACGTTCATTGACTCTCTTCAATCATCATTGTCACCCTCAATCGCTAAAGCCACAAGTGATACCATCAAGTATTGACGACCTGGTGAATCAATTGAGTCACTCAGCAAGATCAATTGATCCTTCATAGCCTCCAACGCTATCGCTTACCATCACCGATCTAGTTCCTCCAAGGCTTTGAGAACTTCCTATCAGAGTCAATACGGCAAGCACAGCTACTGCCCGCCATAACCGAATACGTTGAATCGGGCTTTGACCGACTGGGATGTTGAGGCCTTTGACAAATCTCCCTTCACCTAGACTGCTCCTGGCATAAAAGGGTCGGAAGGATCAAGAACAAGCACAATTCAGCAGGGCTCGAACAGGAAAGCTTGATCCTTATGGCTCGCACATTCGTTTCGACGTCCATTGGCGTCGTAGCAATATTGATGGGCATAGCTACCGCCATCTTGCTTCTCATCTTAGCCTTGTCTCCACCTCAGGGTCACTCGAAACTTTATGCTCTGCCACTGGTCGCCGCCGTGGTAGAGATCCTTGCTTGCTGTGTTCGAACGACACTGATGTTCTTAAAATACCGTCAAAACAAGAAGCTGTCATCACAGCCTCCGGTGGAACAAAGTTTGCGTGGCCATGCGAGTCTGCTCACGCTACGGGTGATACTGCCACTGGCAGCAGCAGCTGTTGTTGGCTCAGCTTTGGGATGGGCAGAGGCAAACCTTACTAGCAAAGAATTGCTGGTTGCTGGGATTGCTGTGGCCACCTTCCTGTGCATCACGTGGACCATATGGGGAGTTTCCATCCTGGCAGATGTTTTCTACTATATTTGCATCACGTGGGTTCATAGAAACAGCTTGAAGGTTTCTGAGCAAAGATTCTCCATTGACGACGCGCCACGGGAGATGATTGAGCCAAGTCGACCTGCAACTGCGACTACGAGTCAGTCAAATCCATTTCACGAGCAGTTGACTTCGTCGCCGCCTTCATTAATAGCTTCGGACGGCACAGCCTCGCTGCGATCTTCTCTGTCAACATTACCAAGGCCGTCATCCTCAAAGCGTGGCATACTAGTTCGTCAAGATTCGTACACTCGTCACTCTGGTAGGTCTTCTTGGGACAGCCCTTCGGGAAGACCTTCCCAAGACGAAGCCTTTGACTCTTGGGATACTTCGGGAGTCTCTTCTCAGATTCGGGAAACTGTTCTCCATTCCAAACCGATGAAGGTATCTGGGTTAGAGCCAATACCTGGAAGTCGATCTCCGTCTCCAGCCAAGGCTCTCGAAGGCCCCTTCTTCCAATCCAGCCCGTCGTTGACGCCGCCACCTAGCCCCCTTCCACAGCCATCGGTATCTCGGCCGAACTCACCGCCTTCAAGTCCTCTGGATCTTCCGAATTTTGCAGCAATGTTTCCTCCCCCATCAACTCCACTAGACAGCAGCCCGAGCCTTCAGCATGGCTTTTCCAGACCTGGCACACGTTCAGGGCCTGTATCACGCTCAGGGACCATTTCACGATCTCGGCCGGGCTCTCGGTCGCGAGCACCGTCAAGTGAAGAGCATATTCATCCTCTATTTCGCACCAATAGCCCGACGCCGCCACCTAGTGCTTCTGCAGGTACCAATGTGACTGCGGCTCCCGAGGCAGGACAGCTGATCAACGAGCGTATGCTGAAGCGGATGCGATCCGGGAGTCTTCCATCAAGTCCATCTCCTCTGGTGCGTAGTGAAAGTTCGCCAGATGTGAGGACGATGAAGGTCCCTCCATCTCCAAGTCTGGATACAATGCCCACCTCACCCACGATTGGTTGCAGACCCTCTCAGGGCCACCAACGGAAGCGATCAGCATCTTTCAGTCAGCTAGTGACAAACCAATAATCTTTCTTACCTATTTTTCATGATTTATGATACATACAGCGTGCATGCGTGATGAACATCGGTAGACGGGAAGCCTCAATGGCGAGGAGAAAAGCGCTTTGGGCATGGGAAAAGGATCTGGGGAGTAGACCGTGGTGTCATTAATGGCTCAGCGTGGTCAAGATCTGGGAATTGGAGCACCTACAGGAACATGAGGAAAAGGCATGTGAGACTGACAAGGGCATCCATTCTGATCTTGCAAGCTCGCATGGAGTGCTTGAGCTTTGATATTGGCCAAATGCATGCTTTTGAATAATTATGAGATGCTCAATGCAAAACCGTAAAATCGATTGATGTCCGGATTGAACGCTCGTGCACAACGTCTAAAGCCTCATTCCTAGCTAAACAGAGCTATGTTTATGCGCCGACGCATTTATGGCCTTGTATCATGATGGCATGGTCTTTCGAAGTGTACCTTTAGGCATGCAATCGCAATCTTGCCCAAGTCCGTAATTGTGCCATGTACATGGGGTCGTCTTTCACTACTAAACTTGGAACGCCGCACACATCATTCAATGCTGTTCTCTTACTTTTTACCATTGCTGTTGTGCTATTTTCCCTTTCCTGGCGAAGTTCTTTTGATCAAAGAATGTAGTCCATCGCCTCTTCCTTCTCCAAACCCACCTCTCGTCTTTCCGCGGCAGAATCTTGTCACACTTTAGCGTTTTCGTCTTGCAACGCTTCAGGTTGTTGCCTTGTTTCTCCCTGTTTTGTCTTTATTCAAGGGGATTTGTGAGCTCCATGCAATATCCTTCATGGATCCGTAGCCTTCATGAATGCTGTCTCAACGCTCATATGCTTGTGGTTGCCTCCCAAGAAGAGCACCAAAGCCGCCGCTAGACCGGCGATAGGCCCGAAGACCACCACCAATCTCGTTGCAGTACAGAACACAATATTCGCAACAAAGCCACACGTCAGAGTCGACTTCGCCAACATGAACCTGCTGAAGGTACAGTACCGCGCTGCTAGCCTCGTATTGATGCCAGCGTTGACGGAATCGTGGAATCCAACGAGAAAAGGACTGGATGATGACACACATTATGACCTTCGTCATGTTCAGGAGGTGCAAGCACGAAATGGGGGAGGATCGCTGCCGAGCAATTGCCAATATCATTGCACAAGCTGTACTTAGGGTGGAGATAGTGTAGTGAGAAAGAGAACAAACTTAATTCTTTGGTGAATAATAAAGCAATACGACCGACATGTGTAGCGACTGTGCGAGAAGAGGAATGCGGCCAATTTGGAAGACTTCCGATATTGTATTGTCCGCGAACCGAGAGCTTTTGTACATTGGATATTGGGCTATCTGTCATACCTTCTCATGAGGTATCATTCAAGTATGTGGAATGCTTGATGGCAACAAAGCGTGGAGAGATACTTTGGAGGCTCAGGAAATAGCACTTGCGGACTCTTGAACAGTAGTACGGCAAGTCGACCAACGAAGCTTGCAGGAGACATGATTCCGAATGGTCTAAAAGAGGCTGAACAACATACGGCTGAAGACGAGCAAGCTATGCATCCTTTGGCGAAGAGAAATCCAAGGAAATGGAGATTTTGCTAAGTGGACCTAATACTTCCTCCATCAGGACCATCAGGAATACCCAGTAGACTCTTTCCTCGCAAGGAGCTTCAGCTGGCAGTATTGTTGTAAGCGGTGTAGTAAAACAGGGCCACTTGGTCTAAGCCTAACAGAGCTTTTGGAATCGAAAGTTGTAGCTCGACTTGATTCTTTCAATTACAGTTACCGTACAACAAACACCTCGACGCTCTTCTAGCGCTTCCAAAAAAGCTGGGGGCAATGACTGCATACTGTGCTCGTCGAAATATATTGCACTATTATTACGAGTAAAGAGTCCGTTTGCTAAGGTATCCCCACATGAATAATCCTTTGAAATTGTTCTATGGCGTTAAGTCCCAATGGGCGCGTGGTGGCCACCTTCGACACTCCCTTTGGATATGATCCGAAGAGGTACCCTGTGGTAAATTTGGAAACTTGATTGTGCATGACTCTGAGATGTTGTCTCGGGTACGATGTGAGGCGGTGCGATGCAATGCGATACGATATGATGACTCAAAGCCATTTCTGACTCGTGTGACTCTTCCCAAACGGTTGGACCCTCAGGACGCTGACTTCCTGACTTGATGACCGATGTCTTGGCATCAAATTGCCCCACGAGCCCCCGCGCGCGCACATAAAAGACCTGCACTTTCCCTTCTCGTACGATAATTATAATCTGCCCCCAACATCCACTCTTTCTCAAATTATTTCTTCACCTGCATTACTTGACCCACATCTACCACTTGACACGAAAGCAGATCCATATTCTCATACCAAAAAGCCAGCCTCTCATGGCAGTCCGAGCTCAATTTGAGAACTCGAATGAGTTTGTTAACCAATTCGCTGCGAGAGCGCAAGTCGCTGATATCTCGATGCAGAGTCGGTGTTTTCTCTACCCTGACAAACGCTTATTCTTTAGTGGCCATCGGCGCTAGCGAGAATTTCTACAGTGTATTCGAAGCAGAGCTGCAGGATGTGGTGCCAATATGTCGGTGCACGATCGCAGGGACGAGAATCATTGGGAGACTAACAGCTGGGTGAGCTCCCCGAATAGCCACATCGATTTCTAAAGACTGAAATATGCAGCAATCGTAAAGGACTCCTCGTACCCACATCAACAACAGACCAAGAGCTACAACACCTGCGCAACTCGATACCCGATGAGGTTAAGATTCAGCGTATCGAGGAAAGACTGTCCGCACTCGGGAATGTGATATGTGCAAATGACCATGTGGCACTGGTACATCCAGACATTGAACGGGAGACCGAGGAGATTATCGCAGATGTCCTAGGGGTCGAGGTGTTTCGTCAGACCATAGCAGACAATGTGCTTGTAGGTTCTTATATGTCTCTTTCAAATCAGGGCGGAATTGTACATCCGAAGACTTCAATACAGGATCAGGATGAGCTATCGAGCTTGCTGCAAGTTCCTCTAGTGGCGGGGAGTGTGAATCGAGGATCTTCGGTCGTTGGCGCGGGTATGGTGGTGAACGACTGGATGGCGGTCACAGGGCTCGACACGACAGCGACTGAGCTGAGTGTCGTGGAGAGCGTATTCAGGCTGGGTGAGGGCATGGGGCCGAATGCCATCAACACCACCAACAAAGATACCATGGTAGAGTCGTTCTACTGAGGCAGCAGTGTTGGAGAATATGCCATGGAGGCTTTCTATGAGGCTTCGCGTCAAGAGTCTGCGTGCCCTGCGCTGGCTTTGGAGCCTCCTCTAGTGGACGTGACAGAGGATATGGCACAAGGCAACGAACGCATTTTCCGGCCACAAGTATCGGCTGGTGGTGTAGCAATATGCTTAGCACTGGGAAGCTTGAATCAATTTTGCAGCGAAGCAGTCTAGTTAGGAAGCCATTAGCACGCGACTCCGAATAGATACCCCATTCCATTCCAGTCCACTCACAACGAACTGCTCCACCCCTAGCTCAAAAAGCTCACAAGTGACACCAATGCCTCCCGGATGTTCGACGGGTGATAGCGGGTTCTTGACCACTTATTCGATGTCAGTCTTGTTATACAATACATCTCCTATTATCCCACACTCACCATATTCGACGTATAGACTGACATAGATTTGGTGCAACACGATCCTCAGATTATTCGTCTTCGTATCCGTAACCATAACAAACTTGAGCGATGTAGGAGTCTCATAGTAGTGCAGCTTGTAGTGGCCTGTTCGGTATGATATGAAGCTTGTTATGATATCAGAGTTCTGTTTCCAAGAACGCTTTAGGGGCTGCATACTTGTCGTCCGGTCCCCCCAGTTTTCTGACCATGTTCCTCAAGGAGAAGATAGTCCCGAATATCAATTTTGCATCATCCTCAGCGCTTAGAGCTTTCGGTTGCGACTGGCTATCTAGAAGCCCATTTGATTGTGGTGCCTTGGATGGAGAAATGGGTCGAGGTGCCCACTTCTTCTTGTATATGCATTCGGCTGTTTGATAGGTCAGTGTATTCTCTGCTACAGGCTTTTCCTGCAGACGCGTACCGTGACGATCGAATACATAGAAGGCATAGACAACCATGCTGATGATTCTACTTTGCTATAGACAGCTTGCTCCTTGGATCATTGTGTTTCGACGGAGGGAAGAACACACATCGCTATAATGCCTTACTCTGCGGAGCAAGGGTCTCGGCCGAACTACGGATTATACGGAGTAGCGCTAACCCAACCGTCCAACCGCTGTAATCTTTAGCCTTGCGAAAGTCAAAAGCACGTCTTCAAGCAACTGTACATATTTACTTTCCTACCTTAGACGTTGACTATGATTTGCTGGACTTCACAAACCACGCGCAATCATACACACCATGCCTCCAACTCTCGGGAAGGAGGTAAGCTCCGTCGAGGCAAATGCGGGGATCGTGCCTTCGCACGGCATAAGCATTGACCTACCGAGTACAGCAGATGGTGAAAGACCCGCCAATGTCAGACATGTGTACGGCATTTCGTCCCTTGACGAGACTTCCAGCTAAACTTGAGCAGGTCTACACCGGCCTACGAAAGTCCATTGAGGCACCACCGCAAGAAGCATTCTAGTGCCAGGGAAGTTAAAGAGACATTGCATGCACGTTCAGAGTATACGAATAGTCAGGACGATGGAGGTGCCGTGCATCGAATTAATCAGTACATAATTAAACAAGAGATAGGAAGGGGTTCATTTGGAGCAGTTCACCTTGCTGTGGATCAAAATGGCGTTGAGTATGCGGTTAAAGAATTCTCAAAGTCTCGATTACGAAAGCGTGCGCAATCAAACATACTACGCAATCCCCATGCATCAAGGAGAGTCGGTCATCTGGCTGCAGGGGTCGGCTTTAATTCTCCATTGCACAGACATTCGTCTTCGGACATTACAGATCAGGAAGGGGAAGGCAATCCACTGTTTTTGATAAAAGAAGAGATTGCTGTCATGAAGAAGCTCAATCACGGCAACCTTGTCTCCCTTATTGAAGTTCTGGATGATCCAAATGAAGATTCGCTGTACATGGTTCTAGAAATGTGCAAAAAGGGAGTGGTGATGAAGGTTGGGATGGATGAGAAAGCAGATCCCTACGATGATGAGAGCTGTAGGTGCTGGTTTCGCGACCTCATACTGGGCATTGAGTATCTCCATGCGCAAGGCGTAGTTCACAGAGACATCAAGCCAGACAACCTACTGTTAACCGAGGATGACATACTAAAGATCGTTGACTTCGGAGTTTCAGAGATCTTTGAAAAGGACTCGGAAATGACAACGGTCAAATCCGCTGGGTCACCAGCATTTCTGCCTCCAGAGCTGTGCGTTGCCAAACATGGGCCCATTTCAGGCAAGGCTGCAGACATATGGTCAATGGGCATTACACTCTATTGTCTACGATTTGGCAAAATACCTTTCGAACAATCAGGGGTCCTGCAGCTGTACGAGTCAATCAAAAATGATGAGCTTGACATGAGCTCTGAGCCAACGTGTGACGAAAATTTCAGAGATCTTTTGTACAAGCTCCTTGAGAAAGATCCCCGCAAGAGGATCAAGATGCCTGAGCTCCGGGTAAGAACTTTTCTTACTGGAACGGTATTACTTCTAGCTGAAAGTTTCTAGGCCCATCCATGGGTGACAAAATGTGGGAAGGACCCTCTGCTCTCGGAGGAGGAAAACACGGCAAATCTCATCGAACCTCCCACGGAAGAAGAAACGAATCAGGCAATAACAGGGAGTCTCAGTAACATACTCGTTCTCGTAGGCTTACCTCTACAAAATGCACGGCGCATTGCTAACATCTGGTAGATGAAAGCAGTGAAGAAGTTCAAGAATATCTTGACCCGCCGCACGAGACCTCTAGGGATGGATGCAATACTTGGAGGGGATACACGGATAGTACAGCCACCATTATCTATGAGCAGGTCTGAGAAGCCACCGCCATATCACAAGACCCGAAGCGTAGACGCCCACGACCGAAGGCCTCTCGAGCAAGCACTAGTTGCAGAAGGGGTCCATAGAGATGTCGATGTAAACAGCTACGACGGGTCCGTACTTGACAGAGAAGATACTGCAGTGACATACTCGCCTTCGACACCCAAAAAGCGTACTTCTAAGGACATGCACGACCCAACGGAATCACCTACTAGTCCCACGAATCACAAGCGAAGCCTCAATGCCCATCCCACAGACCACCGTCCTCCCATCCATTCCGCTACTGCGCCCATTCCTATCGATCATCATGGCAGAGGACAAGCCCATGATCCTCTGTCTGATCACTTGTATCTGGCGCTCGGCCCAGGCGGGAACTCTGCTCCCCCTTCTCCTCCAACAGTAAGCGAGTCCCCGCCAGCCGCAGATGTCGACATCTATGAGACCGCCTATCACATGGAACTTGAGCGTATACGAGCAGCCCAAGGCAAGTCTGCTACGGTTTTTATTACACGTAGGGTAGAGGGCAAGGAACGGTTCCAGAAGGACGAAAATCTGGTCAAAGGGGCTACTGGTTCCAAACCGAAGAGCGGGTTTGCAAGGGTGCTCGAGCAAGCAAGACAGAAGGCTGCGAGGGGTGAGATGAATAATGGGGACAAGGAAGGTGATGGCGATGATGACACTACGAGTTATGCGACATGATTTACTTCTATTGGCTCAAATTGGTAGAATCCTGGTGCATCGTGGAACAGAGGTAGGATACACAACGGAGGGCCCTATCTGGATGACGAAGCGAGGCGTTTAGGCATGATAGCGAAGACGTCCAGCTCGCTGGCGACAGGGCGACGGCAGAAGCGCCGAGGGTTTCTCGGTGTTCTTACTACATTCTGTGTTGAAAGCTCTATTCATAAAAGACCACCTTGTGTCGATTCAAGGAAAACGATGTGTCTACAGATTCTTACTGACTCCTCACGAGCTCAAGGCAGTATCGTCGGTGTGTTAACAGTCGTTGGTCTGGCTGAACACCACGATCCTTACAGAATGTCGATCTGATTCCTCAAGACGTAGCATGTATGCCCAGTGCACGCCGCAGACGAACGAAATTTCGAAGGCAAAACTCGAGCTTTGCCGGTCGTGGAAGTCAGAGTGTAGGTTTTGGATAGAGTAAACCACAGAAGCGGCTGCACTTCGACCTCGAGAAAGGCTCGTACAGTCTCCTACAACTCTTTCAAGTCATCTGCGTAGAATGAGGCTAGTATGCTCGTCCAAATGCTATCTCACGATGAGGCTGAAGTCTGGCTTCGCTCGGAAAGTCAAAACTCTTCTTTTCGGCCAGCATATTCGAATTCAAGCAGAACTTATTCTGTGATGAGTGCCACAAAAACTTATCGGTCATATGTGGCGTGAACTTCAGTGCGTCCGGGAGCGCTGGAAAAATGCGTGGTTTCCTACCCTACCTTGTATAATCCTGTTTAATGAGACACACATAGACCGGCTTTGGTCACCACCAGATGGTCAAAGAACGAACCTAGCGATGCATTGTGTTTCTAGAAAAGAATATGAGTACCTTAGCTGCATTCAGTGACACAGAAGGAAAAATGTAGCCTAAGATACCTTAGTGTCGAGGCGTCTACGGAGTGGTAATTAAGCTACCGGTACCTGCTAGGCAGAACCCGCCAAGCCAGAACACCTCACAGTAGAGTATTTAATCACTTTCCACCTCTCACCTACCTACTTTACATGTTACACCCGCTAGTAGTACAAAAAAGGTCCTGACTACAGACACCTCCATCTTTCTTACAACTCTCTCAAAGGCAACGTCAATCCTCATACAGTGTCCCAGACATCCATCAGTCCTTGACCCTTCCTTCAAACAACCTTACATCGAACGACCAGAACATCATCACCTTACTCGATCCACTCCTGCAATGGCTGCCACTCAGCAAATCAAGCTTGCGAGTAATGATGACCACGAGATGACTGTCGGTATGTCTAAAGACACTCCAGATGCTGTCCAAGCTGGCTAGCTTCTTGCCGCGCAGTTTGCTGACTGTGGCCGTAGACCGTGACGTCGCGGAACGTTCAATCCTCATCAAGAATTTACTAGAGGATGTTGGTGACGAGGCCATGACCGAGGCCGTTCCCCTTCCTAATGTGAGTCTCCTAATCACCTTCAGCGGCTTGAGTGAACTAATCCCGTCGCAATAGGTCAACTATGCTGTGTTGCAAAAAGTGATGGAGTGGTGCACTCACCACCGCGGTGATCCTCCTGCAACTGCCGATGATGACGCCGATTCGCGTAAGAAGACCACGGATATCGATGAGTGGGATCAGAAATTCATGCAGGTTGACCAGGAGATGTTGTTCGAGATCATCCTTGTATGTAACCTACAGGCCCCAAACCAGCTACCGAAGCTCACAAAGCGCTCATCTAGGCTGCAAACTACATGGACATCAAGGCTCTACTCGACGTCGGCTGCAAGACTGTTGCCAACATGATTAAGGGCAAGTCACCTGAGGAGATCCGCAAGACCTTCAATATCCAGAACGACTTCACTCCCGAGGAGGAGGACCAGATCCGTCGCGAGAACGAGTGGGCTGAGGACCGCTAAGCACCTTTTTTGTCCACGCCGTTGCCACAGGTCAATACAACGTCCTCTGACCTAGTCCCAAAAAGGATGGATGGGGCCGGGTCTCATGGCATGGAGGTCATGAATTATGGGAATGCATGGCGTTAGAATGCGGAGGGGTTTTTATTGCTTGCTGGCCTCTGTGCGAAAACATACTCATACCCCGAGAAGGAACACTCGGATTATTGCATTTATATGAAGATAATGGTCAAGATGGTGCTACTTGAATCCATACTCACTGATAGTCCCCGTAAAGACGTGATGCCTATGTTCACCTCGTCAATCTGCACGAAAACTTGCGTCATGGCAGACTATTTAAGGGAGGGGCCTCCCTCAAAGGAATCTCCAACTCGAGCCATGTTCAAAGCGACACTGCACAGTCTGGACAAATGATATAATCCTTTTCTGCTATCAGTTTCTATTCTGGTGAGTTCCGTTGTGACCTCCTTCGAAAGGTTTACCCATCAGTGTCGTGCCCAGAGACTGCTTTTTTGATTGACGTCCTCTCATCCAGCAGAAGCTGAGTTAAGATTCTGTCGCTGAAATTATTCTGGCTCGGTCCCTATATCGTACGATGAATGACAATGTTAGTATTGGTGACCTCGAACATGATCTTAAGTTCAGGAGCGGCTGCCTGGAATTCTCAAGTCCCTATCACTGCAACAAGAGCCAATCAGAAAGCGCCTTATTTGTAGAATGTCTCTATTTCATGAAAGTATTGCTTCAGAACGACATCTTCAAGTCTCTGTGTTCATGCCGAGGATTCGCATGCCTTCCTCGAAATCTGTAGAAGCCCCATAGCAATGCACACCACTTCTCTACTAGCCCATCAATATCCTTGTGCCTTCTGGTAACCGATGCAGCTTCATCCACCACCACTCAGATACCGATTCTCGTCTTGCGCCAATGTCTTCGCTTTGCGTTGTACCTGTACCACATCCAGAGTCAGCCTTTGTAGGTTTTGGAGGCGGTGCTTCTCAAGCTCAGGGTTATAGTTGGAAAGCAGAAACTCTCAAGGAAGCTGTAGAGGTAGCCTTACCGGATCGTGTTGCCAGTGCGTAGACGAATCCATTGAGGTATGGGGCGATTTTGTTTCTGTGCTTTTGCAAGCTTTTGCTTCGTCCTGAAGGACTTGTGGGACTGCAGGAATCTCGTTAGAGCTGGTCAAAATGGTAATGGAGGATTAATAGAACTCACCGGCATCGTGAGGTGTGTTTCAATGCTTATTGTCGATGCAGCGGAAGGTAGTCGTTGTCATTTCTCTAATCTGTGTGGGGCTAAATTGATCGCTTAGAATGCCAAGCCAGTCACGTGATTGCATCTTTGTAAAGACCTCGCATTTGGTCTACGATACACATGTCTCTCACCGCTCACTGCGGTCTGAACGACTGTCTCTCTTTTGAGTCATTGCATGTATAAATAGCTCGAGAATCCACCGAACCATTGACTCTTCCAAAGAACATCATGCAAGCTCTCTTCGCGGCTCGGATCCGCTCGCAAGTCTGAGTCGCAACGAATACGAACTACGAAAACACCAGACAATCACAGCGCTTGTATTTGATACACTTCCCTACCCCCCCCTCGACGCTACAGTGACGCGATGCGAGTACTCGGGTAAAATTATCATCCGAGTCTGGCTTGGCAGCGCACTCTCAAATGATATATATACAGATTTACAGAAGCTGAGAGCAGCACGATGGCAGCCTGATGAAAGAGTCATCACGCTTACGTCCAGAAAGGGTGTCTATACACGCTTTGTGACGGTTGTGACAGGCGAGCGTGCATCAAGTGGTGAAGGCCTGATGGTGAGCAGATGCGGTGGGACGTCGCACACCGTTCGTTCGAGGGTCGCATTGAAATAAGCGACGGGGCCCCTGGCTCGGTTAGCCACCTCGAAATAGTCTAGACTGTCTATTTAGAATATTTTAGCTTTGAGCCGGAGAGTTTGCAGCCGAGGTGACTCGTTGAGCGAGTGTACTAATTGATGCAGTCATTCTATAACGGTATAAGGTAGTCGAAGCCGCCATGTATAAAAACTGTTGCCTACGAAGTTCTCTTCATTCATACTTTTGTGATTATGGTCCTGTCAGTCATATTCTAACGTCTCTCCTATTTCTTGACGAACCTTGCGCTATCAAATCATTCTTTGTTTTGCCATCAACACTACCACAGTTCAAGGCTGCGGACCAATATCATACTTGACCGTTACCTTGTCCTGATCATGAGCTGCACTTCTGGCTTCCTCGTACCTCCTTCAATTTGATTGCTCTGCGTTTGTCAGAGTACTTTTCTCGCTACCCCCTTTTCTGTTTCGCGCGGGCCCCTTGGTTTACTTGGTCATGGACTCCACTGCGGGGGATCTGAACCATGCAACCCAAGAACTGGATGCGAGTCTCGAGAAACAAATATCACACAATGACTCAAGCGATCGAGAGCATTTGGGGAACGATGTCGTGGGAGAAAAGCAAGAGCAAGATCCACACTCCTCCGGATCGTCCTCTGAAGACATAACGGGTATCGAGAAGCTCGATTCCCACTTTGTCAACGTTCCGGAAGTAAAAGATGGCGAGGAGGCTTATGCACATCTTCCAGATCATGAAAAAGAGATTGTGAAAAGGCAGTTGGACATACCAGAGGTCAAAGTGGGGTTCACGACGTTGTATCGCTTTGCTACAAGAAATGACATAATTATCGTTGTGATCAGCGCAATTTGCGCTATCGCAGGAGGAGCTGTCTTGCCGTTGATGACTGTGTGTATATGTGATCGACTCGAAAATCGCGTCTGCTGACTGGATGCAGGTCATTTTTGGTCAACTAGCCGGCATCTTTCAAGGCTTTTTCGATGGCAGGTACACCCACGCGTACTTCAACGCCCAGCTGGGCCATTTCACGATCTATTTCATATATCTCGCTATTGGGGAGTTCATAACTATATATGTCTGTACAGTCGGTTTCATCTACACCGGGGAGCACATCGCTGGAAAGATTCGTGAACAGTACTTGGCAGCCATTTTGCGACAAAACATTGCTTTCTTCGACAAGCTCGGAGCTGGAGAAATCACCACACGGATCACAGCCGACACCAACCTGGTACAAGATGGAATCTCAGAGAAAATTGCTCTGACTTTGACTGCACTTGCAACTTTCGTGACTGCTTTCGTGATTGCCTTCATCAAGTATTGGAAGCTCACGCTGATTCTCACTTCAACCCTGTTCGCCATTGTGACTACCATGGGAGCCGGAAGCACTTTTATCATCAAATACAATAAGCAGTCGCTAGAATCTTACGCCCTAGGCGGTACCGTAGCGGAAGAAGTTATCAGCTCCATTAGAAATGCAACAGCTTTTGGTACCCAAGACAAACTTGCTAGGCAGTATGATGCTCATTTGACAGAAGCAGAAAAGTGGGGTACGAAGCTCAAGAAGATCCTGGCAATCATGATTGCTATGATGATGGGTATAATCTATCTCAACTATGGACTTGCATTCTGGCAAGGATCACGATTCATCGCTGATGGCCAAATGACTCTTTCCGAAGTCTTGACGATTTTGCTATCGATTATGATTGGGGCTTTCTCACTTGGAAACGTGGCTCCCAATGCTCAGGCTTTCACCACCAGTGTAGCTGCAGCGGGCAAGATATACAACACCATTGATCGGATTTCGCCTTTGGATCCTACTCTTGAAGAAGGAGAGAAACTTGATCATGTTGAGGGAACAGTCGAGCTCAAGAACATCCGACATATCTATCCATCGAGGACCGAGGTCGTTGTCATGGAGGATGTCAATCTCAGGGTACCAGCTGGTAAGACTACAGCCCTCGTGGGCGCATCCGGATCGGGTAAGTCTACGATCATTGGACTTGTCGAGCGCTTCTATGATCCTGTAGGTGGCAGCGTATATCTTGACGGCCATGATGTCAGTAAATTGAACCTGAGATGGTTGCGTCAACAGATATCGCTGGTCAGTCAAGAGCCGACGCTCTTTGGCACAACAATATTTGGTAACATTAGGCATGGACTCATTGGCACCAAGTACGAAAATTCAAGCGCCGAGGAACAAAAGGTTCTTATCGAAAGCGCAGCGAGAATGGCAAATGCTCACGATTTTATCATGGGTCTTCCGGAAGGCTACGAAACTAACGTGGGAGAGCGCGGCTTCCTCCTTTCTGGTGGGCAAAAGCAGCGCATTGCCATTGCACGGGCCATGGTCAGCGATCCAAAAATCCTTTTACTAGATGAAGCTACTTCAGCTCTGGATACCAAGTCTGAAGGGGTAGTCCAGGCTGCGCTTGATGTGGCTGCACAGGGTCGGACAACAATCGTTATCGCTCATCGTCTTTCTACCATTAAGACCGCGGACAACATCGTCGTCATGTCCCATGGGCGTATCGTCGAACAAGGATCTCACGATGAGCTACTCGAGAAGAGAGCTGCGTACTTCAACCTCGTCGAGGCACAACGGATCACGGCAGAAATAGAAGAGAAGAAAGTAGAAAAGGATGCGCAATTCATTGAGCTAGACGAAGATGAGTTGGCCAAGTCATTGTCACCTGAGAAGACCATGAGCGCTGCAAAGCTCGAGCGTCTCGCCACTGGGAAATCAGTCTCGAGCGCGGTACTGGAAAGCAAAAGTTCCACCTCTGGTCCTCAATACTCGCTATGGACTTTGATCAAGGTTGTGGGTAGTTTCAACAGAAAGGAGGTTCACTTCATGCTCATCGGCCTTTTCTTCTCCATAATTGCTGGAGGGGGTAATCCTACTCAGGCGGTCTTCTTCGGACAATCCATCGTTGCATTGTCATTACCTCCTGCCCAGTACACCGAGCTCAGGTCTCACGCCGACTTTTGGGCTTTGATGTACCTGATGTTGGCTATCACACAGATCATATCCTTCAGCGCCCAAGGTGTAGTATTTGCATACTGTTCCGAGCGCCTTGTACACCGTGCAAGGAGTCAGGCATTCAGGACGATGCTTCGTCAGGATATCGCCTTCTTTGATCGAGAAGAAAACTCCGCAGGTGCCTTGACGTCTTTTTTGTCAACGGAGACAACACATTTGGCGGGTATGAGTGGCGTAACATTGGGCACAATTCTCATAGTCAGCACGACGCTCATTGCAGCTATCTCTCTTTCATGCGCTATCAACTACAAGCTTGCTCTTGTATGCACAGCGACAATACCGATCCTCCTATCTTGTGGCTTCCTCCGATTTTGGATGTTGGCTAGATTCCAGAATAGGGCAAAGAAAGCATACGAGTCCTCGGCCAGCTATGCGTGTGAAGCTACCGCTGCGATTCGCACTGTGGCGTCCCTCACTCGAGAAGATGATGTATGGCAGCACTATCATCAAGCATTGGCTGAGCAACAGAAAAGAAGTTTAAAAGCAATCCTCCGATCTTCAGTGCTTTATGCCTCATCCCAATCATTCATGTTCCTGTGTACAGCTCTTGGCTTTTGGTATGGTGGCACGCTCATCGCCGATGGTGAGATTTCAGAGCTGCACTTCTTCATCTGCTTCTCTGCCATCATCTTCGGAGCTCAGTCTGCAGGGACCATATTCTCCTTTGCTCCGGATATGGGCAAAGCGAAACAGGCTGCGAAAGAGCTCAAGACCTTATTCGATCGGGTGCCGACAATTGATGCTTGGTCGCCTGACGGTGAACGTTTCAAAGATATGGACGGTCTCATTGAGTTTCGCGATGTGCACTTCAGATACCCAACGAGGCCTGAGCAACCAGTACTGAGAGGTCTCAACCTTACCGTCAAGCCAGGCCAGTATGTGGCATTGGTAGGAGCAAGTGGCTGTGGAAAGAGTACAACCATCGCACTCATGGAGCGCTTCTATGACCCGCTCTCAGGATCTGTCTTTGTGGACGGAAAGGAGATCTCGAGCTTGAATATCAACGACTATCGAGGTTTCCTAGCTCTCGTCAGCCAAGAACCGACGCTCTACCAGGGTTCAATAAAAGAAAATGTGCTCCTGGGCGCGGACCGGGAAGATGTACCAGAGGAAGTCATCGTGAAGGCGTGCAAAGACGCCAATATCTACGACTTCATCATCTCTCTTCCGTAAGTACAGCCTTTAGGCCTCAGCAATGAGATGCAACGCTTACTCACATGAATCTAGTGACGGTTTCTCCACTGTAGTTGGCTCGAAAGGTAGCATGTTGTCAGGCGGCCAGAAACAGCGCATTGCCATCGCCCGGGCTCTTCTCCGCGACCCCAAAATTCTTCTTCTGGATGAAGCCACCTCTGCACTTGACTCCGAATCAGAGCAAGTTGTGCAAGCTGCTCTTGACGCTGCCGCACAAGGTAGAACAACAATCGCCGTCGCTCACCGCCTCAGCACGATCCAGAAAGCTGATATGATCTACGTCTTCGACCAAGGCAGGATAGTGGAGCACGGTACGCATAGTGAATTGTTGAGATTGAGAGGGAAATATTTTGAGCTGGTCAACTTGCAGAGTTTGGGAAAGATGCATTAGAGAGATGCTATGCTGAGTATTTTAATTGTATAATACTTGCTCGCTGGGAATCTTGATGACCTTGTGGAACCGTCTTAAGCGACTTATGCATAGCGAAGGTGTTGGGGGCTAGCCTGGGTCCACTCACTCCATTGAGATGTGCGTTTGGCCTGTCCGAGGCCTCCCTCCTCAATCAGTAAATATTGAGATATATCTATTCGGAAGAAAATGTCCTCACAATGCTAAATTTCAACGTTCATGCAATGAGAATTCTACTGCTTCCTTCCGACAGCTGCTCCACGTCGGGTACCCGAGAGTCAACTAATTCTCGCTTTCAGTCCCCTTCCGCGACACCAAAGTCTTCATAGACATCCCGCACTCTCACGCCTCTGGTATCGGCTATGATGCCCATGAGTCCTTGGCCAACATCACGGATCTCATTATAGTCGTGCAGCAGCTTGATGTGAGCTTTGACTGTTGCTTGCGCATCTTTGTTTCTGGGAAGGCAGGAATCAGAAATTGAAAACGGTAGAACATGCTAGAGATGATCGAGACCGACAAAAGTTGATAATGTGGGATATGATGTCCCGAAACATTCAGAATTGCAGATGAGATGATCTTTATATTTGGTACAAAACGATTCAACGAGGATTTGAAAAGCCAAAAATCATTTCTAGAGAACAGAGAGCATCCACGTACTTCAGGTTTCCGTCCACCTTCGCTCGCATCGCCTCTGTCTCCTGGATCTGTCTCTTCAGATTCTCGATCTTTGCTTGCAGACTTGCCTGATATCGTATTCAGCGAAAATTTGGACCTCGAACTTTCTCCGAAGAAAAGTGAGCACGCACAATTCTTATTTCCTCTACGGATTGGGCTGGCGATGGTTGAGATGGCTGCGTTGGGGATGATGGGGTTAGCGACGAGCTTGGGGGATCGGGATTTATGGATTCTTTGGATGTTGAAGGCATAGCTCTATCGGAAAACGCTGTTTAATATTTAAACCATATCTACCTTTCCAATATTTTCTTAGCCATCTGAAAGCTTTTAGCCTTTGTCATGGTGGTTAAGAAGGTACCGGTAAAATAAAGTAAGGCTAGTTCTAGGTGGTCCTCGAAATATCTCGGTATCCGGAACGGAGGCTTTCCCGTCTTTCTTCGCCAAACTTCGAGGACTTGCCTCCTGAAGACGTCCCTAGCTCACCCATTCCTGTCAATTCAACCCTGCTGTTACTGAGAGTGGCTCCCAAAGGCGACATAATATTTTGGTAGTCGAAACATGCAAGCGGTATTGCTTGAACCCCCACCTCTATTGCGATAAGCTCTACCGCCATCTCCGCGTGTCAGCAGCACGAGTATCAGTCATGTCTCTTCCCATACGCCTAGCAGCACTGTTTTGCTTTGCTGGCCATGCCCTCGCTCATGAGCACCACATGGACGACATACCAGAGGGTGAAGCCATATCAGCAGAACCGATAGACACCATACTATGGATCCACATCCTCATCCAGATATTTGCTTGGGGCATCGTCTTCCCCACCGGAATGGTTCTTGGCATAGTCCATTCTCGATGGCACGTTCCTCTACAAACCTTCGGCGCCGTCCTCGCCATAGTTGGATACTTCCTAGGTCATGCCCATGGTGGTCGCCAATTTGCTCCCAATGTGCATGCTTCCATGGCTACAATGCTCATGATTATGCTCATTGCCCAGGTCGCAATGGGAGTTTATTTGAAACTGCATCTGGAGAAAGGAATCAACGGGAGAGTACGGAGGTATGCAATCATGATGCATGGCATGATGGGGAAGGCTATGCCAGTTGCGAGTTGGGTGCAGATGTTATTTGGAGGCATCACAGCACTGGGCTTCTGCCGCGATGATCATCTGGGTCAATGCTTGGCGCACTTCATAATGGGCAGCGCATTTATTGGCTACGGCATTGTATTGACGATTTTGCTGCTGGTTGGACAGCTCTGGTTGAGGCGAACAGGCCGAAGTCAAGAATTCTTCGACAGCATGCTGATAGCGGCATGGGGGTGCGTCAATACTTTCACAGAGCACACATGGGGAGGGCCGTGGGTAGGAAACGATATACAGCATACAACCATGGGGGTTGTTTGGTGGTGTGCTGGGCTATTGGGAGTTTGGCTGTCAAGGAAAAGAGACGGGAGACCGAGGAGAAATCTCTTTCCTGCTCTGGTGATAATGCTCACTGGATGGGGGATGAGCGCGCACCCGCAAAAGTTGGAGATGAGCACTCATGTCCACACCGTGTTTGGGTATACTCTCATGGCGGCTGGGGCTGCCAGGATAGTAGAGATTTCATTCGTGCTGAAAGATCAAAATTCGCTGTCTGAAACTGATCACGAAGAGACGAATAGCTTTCAATTTCTCACGCCTTTCGTAAGTACTCCTTCACCGAATAACTATAACGCAACACACTGACCACTTTCAAAGCTCCTATACACATCTGGTTTCCTTTTCTTGGGCGCCACAGAGGAACAAATGGCACTTTTGGCCACTGCTCATATCACCCACGTCTCTTACATTTTGCTTCTTTACAGCATATCTTTCTTACTTTTCCTCTTCGTATCGATGTTATTACATATATATTCAACGCATGTTTGGCCTCTTAACGTCAAGACCAAAGACTTGCCGAATGGAAATGCAAACGGCCACGTTGTGGACAGAAGGGTGAGGGATGCAGAGGAATTTGAGTTGGAGGGTCTGATGAGTGACGACGAGGGCGTCGAAGACAGTCCAAGGATTCCAGGGGAAAGGAAGGAAAATGGGAAGATCCCTAGCTAAGTCAATAGGCGATCTATCATTCTGAAAGCAAACCAGAAGACCACAGATTTTGTTTGCTATCCGCCCGCGCCAATCGCGGTCAATTGTACCCCAACATGCAGAATATGCATGAACGGCTAAGGAATTTACTGGATGGGATACTAGATATCAGCGCATTTTGCTTGGCAGAGCGGACGCAATTAGCGATATGTGTCAATCTCGGCATCCCAGTGTTTTACATTGTAAGGCGTCTCAGCTGAACGCTTGAATCTTTGCTGAGCATAGGTGAATGAAAAGCCTACTCTGACCCGAAACAAATCAATTTTCGTACCTGCCCAATCCTCATATCATTTTTGATTGGTCCAGCGTCTAGCTCTACGCTAAGTCTATCTCAGGGCCGCAGAGTCGGCATACCTTCCTTGATCATGCTGTGCTCAGCCTTATAGCCGCGAGAAAAGCCACGACTCAAGTAACTAGAATGTTTTCCCATATTCTCCCTCTCTTCCTCTCGCTTTGTAACTCTAGTGACCGCATCACATTCAAGATACAAGATGGACGCATACTGGGCAGCCCCTCCAGTGTCTAGGTACGTTGATCTGCGGCTTTCATTGCCTTCCCTCGGTTGACATGAAGCCGTTCTGATGCTGATGTGGTAGGACCTTGACAGCGTTGACATTTGGCACCTCAATCCTTGTATATGGCGGCGTCCTTGATCCACGTAGAGTCGTCTTCTATTTGCCATGGATACTTAAATTTCCTCTGCCAGAAGTCTGGAGATTATTCTCTCCATTTTGGCTGACTGGACCAAAATTAAGTATTCTTTTTGACACGTATTTTAGTGAGTATTACTACTACCATCATCGATTTTCATTCTGATCAATATGTAGTGTGGCAATACTCAAGCGGCCTGGAAAAGGAGTCTGGACGGTTTTCCAAACCTGGCGACTTCTTCACATACACTATCTTTGTGGGCCTTGTAATTCTGGTATGTTGATGCTGAGGCCTGAAGCTCCTTCTGATTGTTTTCTTTATCAACATTGCGACTTATATGACTCACGAGGATACCTCACATATCTGCCCGCCCAGCCTGTAATCCTAGCTGAAGCGGTTCCTGGAGATGAGGAAGATTGCCCTTGCATCTCGCGTGGGCCAGTCATTCGCAATCAATCCAATGGCCTACGTGCGGTGTGAGCATGGTGGGGGTACAATTTGAGAATAGCCTGCGTGGTCTTCGGAAATTCGCGTCCGGTGGTTTTTACCTCCTACATTTTTTGTAGTCATTGATTTTTTTTTAATTTTGCATCCCACTTGCATAATTCTTGTCTAATTGTCGGAACTTGTATTGATTTCTATCAGGCTATCGCTGGTGGTATACTCGGAGATGCTGTCTTTACGCAGGGTAAGAACTTGGTTCATGTACGTGCAACCGGGCAAGCTGACCAAGATTAGCTCTCATCCTTGCTTTCGCATACACCTATTCCCAAGACAACAAAGGCAAGAAGGTGTCATTCTTCGTCGTATCGTTCAACGTCATCTGGTTACCATTGGCCATGCTACTGATGACGTTTGTTATGGCTGGGCCTAATGCAGCTATAAATCAAGCTACCGGAATTCCTGCAGCTCATCTCTATGACTTTCTTACCCGGCTTTGGCCGATGTTTGGTGGCGGTACAAATTATATCGTCACACCCGCATTGGTCACTCGCTGGTTTGGAGGAGATAAACCCAACACGCAGACTAGAGGATATGGGACCGCGTACAGGCAAGCGGCCCCAGCTCCTGGGCGCGGTACTTCAAGTGGATTTGGTTTCGCGAGCGCATGGGGCACTAGAGGACAAGGTCAACGCCTGGGGGGTGATTGAACTGGTTTGTGGGTTTGGAGCGTGAATGAGCAGCCGGCTGTATGAATAGAACGAATACTTCACCGTGTCCACGTGCCGCATTCCACACAAATAGCTTGATGGATGTTAATGGTCGTTCCAGATCTGAGACGTCACATCCGTGCAAAGTGCAGTCCAGTATACATGAAATCGTGAACTGGGAGATAAGGTATTCTAGGGAGCTAGGCTCGCTATCGTCAAAAAAGTTGGCCAAGTGATGCCCCTAGCAATTCCCCCTAGAAATGCCAGGGTGGCCCTAGAGAGGCCCCCTAGAACAGCAAATTGGTACCTAGCTTTGTTGACTCCCGCGCCCGCACTTGGCCAACATTTTTGACGATAGCGAGCTAGGCTCGATTCTATGAGAGTTTAGGGTGTCGGCTTGGCGTTTAGAGCGCTAGCTATTACTCGGCTAGCTCCGTCCACGAAATTTCGAGCACTGAGCACCAGAAGCTTTCGGCAAGCTCGAATGGAAAGCGCACCTTATGTTTGACCACTTCAGCAAGCTCAAAAGCAGAAAGCGCGATCTTGGTATTTCCTAACCTCGCCTTTTCCGGACATGGCCGTCGTGCTTGCCAAAGACGAGGAAGCCGACTACAGCATCAAACCAGAAGCTATCACCCCAGCAGTGGATACTGGCGACTGGCCATTGCTTCTCAAGAACTACAACAGACTCCTTGTCCGTACAGGGCACTTCACCCCCATACCCGTAGGATGCACGCCTCTCAAGCGTGACCTCAAGTCTTTCATCAGCTCCGGCGTGATCAATCTTGACAAGCCCTCAAATCCTTCAAGTCATGAAGTCGTCGCATGGGTAAAGCGCATGCTTAGGTATGCCAGGAAGGAGAGATTCCCCCTCTCAGAAGTTGCTGACAATACCAAGGATCGAGAAAACCGGCCACAGCGGAACGCTCGATCCGAAAGTCACAGGCTGTCTCATCGTGTGTCTTGATCGCGCGACTCGACTCGTTAAATCACAACAGGGTGCAGGAAAGGAGTATGTTTGTGTCATACGCCTACACGATAAATTACCAGGAGGAGAAGCACAACTCGCCCGAGCTCTCGAAACCCTAACGGGGGCACTTTTCCAACGACCACCTTTAATATCTGCCGTCAAGCGACAATTGCGTATACGCACGATCCATGAGAGCAAATTGTATGAATTTGACAATGACAGGCATCTTGGCGTATTCTGGGTTAGCTGCGAGGCAGGTACATACATTCGGACGCTTTGTGTTCACCTTGGTCTGTTGCTGGGTGTTGGAGCGCACATGCAAGAGCTTAGAAGAGTGAGGAGCGGTGCTATGGATGAACAAGATGGGATGGTCACTCTACACGATGTTTTGGATGCTCAATGGATGCAGGATAACACAAGAGACGAATCGTATTTGCGAAAGGTCATTCGGCCTTTGGAAAGTCTCCTTACAACTTACAAACGCATAGTAGTGAAGGACAGTGCGGTTAACGCGGTCTGCTATGGAGCCAAGCTCATGATTCCTGGACTGTTAAGATACGGTACACCCAACTTGCTAATATACAAGTTGTCAAAATGCTAACATCTCTTCGCAGAGGGTGGCATTGAGGTCCATGAAGAGGTAGTCCTCATGACAACTAAAGGCGAGGCTATTGCCTTGGGAATTGCGCAAATGTCGACCGTCGAATTATCATCGTGCGACCACGGCGTCGTTGCAAAGGTCAAGAGATGCATCATGGAGCGAGACCTCTATCCCAGAAGATGGGGGCTGGGCCCGGTTGCATTAGAAAAGAAGAAAATGAAGTCAGACGGCAAACTTGATGTATGCTTATTACCGTCTCAGAAGTATTCGAGTATATGCTAAATCGCGACAGAAATATGGGAGACCCAATGAAGCAACACCAGCCAAGTGGAATTCAGAATACACAGATTTCAATGCTCCGCTAGAAAATGGTACCGCACCCCCTCCGAGACAGATCGAGAATGGTGCTGCGGCATCAACAGCACCAACGACCGAAGAACAGGCAGAAGCTGGAGCCGCCGAAAAGGCGGCGGTCATGTCAGAGGCATCGAAGTTGAAAGAGGAGGGAGAATCGAAAAAGAGAAAGAGGCACGAAGGCGAGACTCCAGAAGAGAAGGCAGAGCGAAAAAGGAAAAAGAAGGAGAAGAAGGAGAAGAGGAAATCGAAGGGAAAGGATGGTTCTGATGAGGGTAGTGATTAAGGAAAAGTCAACAGGAGTAACCGCGGCTCTTGAAAAGGTGCCATTTTTTGTATCATAGCTGGGCGCTGGCACTGGATAGCTTTTCAAGGCCTGTGAGTAGGATAGAGCTGCCAGAACAGGCAAATATCATTAGTGCAGAGTCAGCTCATGGTGTCCCCGTCCCAATAATTATGAAATACACCTGGTTACACCGGCTGGAAACGTCCCAAATGGAGGGAGAAAACGTCTAGGAGCTGGAGATCTAGGTCAAAGTTCGATTGGTTTGCATTGGATCTCGCATGGCCACTATGCGTAGAAGTCATAGTATTATTCCCCCCTTCACCAGAACTCCACGCTTCCATATTATATTTCATGATCGAACGCTGGATGTCGAGGCAGGCTATCCAAGCCTTTGCCGTTTCACGTTGAGGCCTGGGCTACCATCCGCTCCTTTTATACGTTTCCGTTCGATTTCCTCTTTCATGATTCTCTCTACCTCACTCACATGCTTCCTCGCTGGCTCCTTGACTATGCCTTTTGACCCGAGTGCATTCTTCTTGGACAGACCAGCAAAAATATTTTTTGGCTTGCTATTAGTACCCATTTTCAACGAAATCTTTTCCGGAGGAGGCGTCGACACGTCTGTTGATGGAGGACTTGGCATGCCTGAGGGTGGTGACAGCGGTTCTTTCTGTGCTTCCTGCCGCCCTTCAATATTCACATCCTGAACACCGGCTGGAGGCGATGTATCCTTGTCCTCCTTTGCCTTGGATCCAAAATTGAGCTTGATCATGGCCCCATCTTCTCTTTTAAGCTCTCTCAATTCATCACTGTCACCTTGTCTTGCTTTCGCTATAGCCAGCTCCGCCCTTTCGATTTGGTCCCTGATCAACTTTTGTTCCCGCTCTTCATCGCCCTTGTCTTGCCTCTCCTTCTTTCTGATAGCTTCCTGTCGCCGTAAGGCTTCCGGCGAGTTATCTATCCAGGCGATGAACAGCCCTTCGCCTTCCTTCTCTTCGACCCGGCAGATTCCTTCTCTTCCTAGGTGCTTAGCGAACTCTGTGAGCGACGGCCATTTTGTAGAGTTCTAAAGTCGACAAATTAGCCTCATAGGATTAACTAGACTCGCCAACACTCATTCCAACAGGATGGAATGAGTATGGAATAAGTCGCAAGGACACGTGAATGTTCTGCAAGAGACATACCATATGAACATGTTCCTTGTCTGATATCATCTGCTGGTAGAAATGGTTGATATGGACAGCCTTCGTGTTGTGAGATGTGCGCAGTAGTTGTATGAAGTCATGCTGAAATTGGTTACTGTAGTCGCCGATGACTTTGTTGGCCCCGGTCTCTCCAATCACTTGCATCTGCCGCGTATGGCTCTCGCTGGCAACATGACACTTGAATCCATTCTCGTCTCTGCACTGCTTCTCACAGACTTGACAGTACCAGCGGAGCCGCTGAAGTCCCTTGGATTTTAATTTATTGTTCAAGTACTGATCAGAACAGGGAGTCAGCATTAAATCTCAAGTCAGGCGCGAGAATCACAAACGTACCTTGGTTGAACCAACTTCAGCCTTTGGCATGATGACAGCCTGCTATGTAGAGAATGGAAGAAAGAAGTGTGGACGAGGGCAATGATGGAGCTATTGGATCTCTTAGGCACGATCAGACTGGATGTGCTGCTGACTCAGCACAGCCTTTTGCGACCTTGCCAGCAGCGCCATGCCCAGTCCCTTTGTACTTCAAACTTTGTTCTGTCAAACTTCGAAGCGTCGGCATAGTTTATTTGCGTGACCTTGGTCGTCGTTAGATACAATTGAAGTCAATATATTATCTTTCGTGCAAGAACAATCATATCGACCGTCTTTACGGAGTAGCCGCAATCATCGGGGCCATGCCGGGTTCTTATTACTCACATTCCCGGCTCATTGCCTTTCCTCACACGAGGTAGGTGGTTCGTTCTGTGGCACGAGTCTCGCCTCGGCCCATATTGTGAGACTAGAGGGAGAGACTGCAGGAATCTCCTGGCTATACCCACAAGATTATCAATATTCAGGGCAGCAGAAACTGTGTCTATCATGGTGCGTGCATGATGGAATCTATGATTTACCAGTTGAAGAAGCGAGCAGCTTTGTAATGGTTTTTGCCAAGTTTTTTATGAACCAAGACTAATGAAGAGGCTCAGTGATCCGTAGACCTTGGGTCGATACTTGTTGACCAGATCTACTGTTAAGTACTCAACGACTAGGGTCAATGTTGCATGCTAAGTGTAGGGACTGTAGGTACTACTACGGCATTTTGGCGTTCGTCCCCGACATGGATTTGATTCAGCTATTTGCCCATTCGGTATTGGATCTGCAGCTCAGCGCAAATAATGAGAACCCTTGGGGTCTTCGATTCTTGGCAGTCGATTCCTCTTGATCTCATATATCCATACAGTGTATTGATCGATTGCCAAGCCGGCATTGAGTAATGTCTGTGCCAACACGCTTAGTATTCTGATTGTGCGAACAATGAACGAGTGTTGGCGCCGCTAGCCGTATAACGACAAATTACTAGCTTCCTGCCACATGCGTTATTAGCGTGCTGCCATGCACCGGCCCGGCCCGGGTGATTTCCGTAGATCAGCCCATCTTGCCTCCGAGGGCTCGCTTGCCTTATCGATAAGCCAATCAGCCGGAGTAGCCAGAGTAGGTACGGAGTAGTCGAGGGTAAAATACTCTCCCGTTCATCTTCATCCAAAATGATAGCCCTCGGTCTCGAAGGGTCCGCCAACAAGCTTGGCGTAGGTTTGATCTCGCACCCCAAGGGCGGTGGCCCAGCTACCATTCTCTCAAACATCCGCCACACTTTCGTCTCCCCACCTGGCGAGGGTTTCCTGCCAAAAGACACAGCAAAACATCACCGCTCATGGGTCCTTCGGCTTGTGAAGCAAGCTTTGGAAGAGGCAGGCGTGAGTACCAAGGACGTGAACTGCGTGTGCTATACAAAGGGTCCAGGAATGGGCGCGCCGTTGCAAAGTGTTGCCGTTGCCGCTCGGATGCTGAGCCTGCTATGGGGAAAGGAGCTAGTAGGGGTAAATCACTGCGTTGGGCATATCGAGATGGGCCGGGAAATCACTGGTGCACAGAATCCGGTAGTGCTCTACGTGTCTGGTGGCAATACGCAGGTCATTGCATACGCTTCGCAGCGGTACAGGATCTTTGGCGAAGCCCTCGATATAGCTGTGGGCAATTGCTTGGATCGATTTGCGAGGACGTTGAAGATCTCCAACGATCCAGCTCCGGGGTATAATATCGAGCAGATGGCGAAGTTGGGCAAGCATTTGGTCGACTTGCCATATGCGGTCAAGGGAATGGATTGCAGCTTCTCGGGGAT
The DNA here is from genome assembly GCA_035521555.1 of Lecanoromycetidae sp. Uapishka_2. Taxonomy (NCBI): domain Eukaryota; kingdom Fungi; phylum Ascomycota; class Lecanoromycetes; species Lecanoromycetidae sp. Uapishka_2. The sequence goes on from JASZXT010000039.1 coordinate 38,809, forward strand.
ACTAGCTAGTATTGATATACTGGCTGCAAAGCTTGAAAATGGTCTTGGGGACTGGACAGATGACGAGACTGGAGAATTGATTACAAAGGAAGATTTGTGTTTCAGTCTACAGGAAACGGTCTTTGCTATGTTAGTTGAGATTACCGAGAGGGCTATGGCACATGTAGGATCGAGCCAGGTGCTAATTGTGGGTGGAGTGGGGAGCAACGAGCGCTTGCAGGAGATGATGGGCATGATGGCGCAGGATAGGAAGGGTAGTGTTTTTGCAACGGATGAGAGATTTTGTATTGATAATGGTATTATGATTGCTCACGCGGGGCTGCTGGCGTATCGAATGGGATCGACGACTAGCTTGCAGGATAGCACTTGTACGCAGAGATTTAGGACGGATGAAGTCTTGGTTAAATGGAGAGATTGACTGTCTATCTCTATGGTGTCCAGACGGTGATTTATTCAGTGTACCATGTCTTCTACGACGAGAAACCACACCAGTATCCGACGTCTGCGTAGTGAATTCGCTTCTTTCCACTATGGTGACTGGATGATGCCGGGCGGGATAAGCGGCGTGTGCATCGAGTTGTGTAAGACCGCACCGCACGAGGCGTGAGGCTTTCCCTCTCAATTCAAGGTACGAATGGAGTGTAGCAGCAGCAAAGCTGACCATTCTGCGGCCAAGATGCTGAGGGCCATTCAATCCGATGCTTCGGTGGGCTTGTATACAATCGTCGTAACATACTGAACGAACATCAGCAAGGAAGGTGTCCGACATAATGGTTTTGGGACTACTTACCTTACGCTTGTAGCGGGTCGTTATGCTCGTTGCCAGGACATCATGCTTGATACTACTCGTGGCCAGATGGTTCAGAACAGTGTGATTCGGCATATTTAGAACACTGTTATCGTCCTTCATGGGCGTTGTCCCATTCAGGATCGATTTTCCCAGGAACAGCGGCAAGCCAGGAGGCGTCGAGAATTCCGTCACACCCCGAGCAGCACGCATGTACCGCTTTGAATGCTCTGGAAGGTCAACATCGTGGAGGTACTTAGGTACGTCCTTGCCCCAATACACTGGTTCAGCCTTTGGCTCGCCTTCAACAAGCTGGGCCTTGCCCACAGAATCAGGCGCGTGATCCTTTACTTCGGTACCCTGTTGCAACACTTGAGGAGGATAAACGCCTTCGGGGACTTTAGGCTCTCCCGGCGGCTCTCTAGGAATATCATCGGCGCTTACTTCAACATAATTGACGAGGATGTTAGTATAATCGACGGCTGTAGGCAACTCATTCGAAAGTTGCATTTCGCCGTCAATGATGAATTTGACATGATGAGTTCCAGGAGGTAGTGGAAGCAATGCTGAAAGATGTCCGGTATTTGGACTGCAAAGGAGGGATCCAATCAGCGGGCTTCTGGATGACTTGAATGTGCATGACAGACACTCTATAAAGTCAAGGACGCGAACAGAGGGCAAAATTGCCCAGACGTGGCAAGCAGGCAAGCAGGCAAGAGAGCCATCGAGTGTGACTCTCGGCCAACCATATAAAACAGTGGGCAGATACGATTTTTTGATACAGGGTCAAACAAGACAAAGAAATGTCTGCTTACTCCCGAGTCATGCGGTGTTTCCTACTCCAATTAGTAAAAGTTCCAGTGACATACACCCTATCCCCACCCTGCTTCCATTCCAACAAAGTGGGCACCAGCCCTCTCGGCGGCGCTTCATAAGGATATGGCTGAAGCTCATCGCCCAAGACATCGTCGTCAAGTGTAGTGTTGCTTATAACGGAAGATTGGCGTGGTATGGGGCCGTCGACATCCTCGTCGTTCAAGGAGGAGGAGAAGCCTTGAGGAGGGATGACCGGGGAGCCCGGAGCGTGGACTTCTTCTTCGATGGGTAGAGGTAGACGGGGAGGGAAGTTAAGATTCGAATGGGGAATATAGTTTGGATCGCGGGGAGGGCCAGACGGCTCAAATTGTGAATCAGGTCCCCTTTGCCTTCTCGGATCCGAGCCTCGAGGCACTCTCACTGGTACCGACTTGCCACTCGCCGTTCTCCTGCCTTCCTTTTTACGATTATCTATGATGTGTTGCGTGGACTCTGTATTTCCCATGTTCGTATCTGGTCGAGAGGTTTCCGTTCGGCGTGACTGTGGTTGTGAGGGGGATGACTGAGCGGAAGATGAATGTGGGTGGGTTTCGGGGTGAGGGAGAGGATGAGAGTGAGACTGGGGTTGCGATTGGGTAGTGGAATGGGAGTGGGATTGGGATTGGGGTTCGGATTTCCCAATATTGGTCGGCTTTTCTCCGTCGGCGGAAGACGCATTTTGATTTTGTGTCTGTGTCTGTGTCTTGTGACTGGCTGGCAGGGTTCTTGTCTCTTTTCGTGAATTCGAGGTGGTCGATGAATTCGAATTCGAATTCGAATTAAGTGAATGATTGGCAGATGAAGCCGAGCCCGGCCCAGCCTTCGAGTTCTGATTTCCCATCCTGTCTTTCAACTTATACACAATTCATTTGGTCAAGATATCATATTCCTGACAATACTAGATCCTGCATACCATAACACGGTTCATAGATAGGTGTCAATCATTAGAAGCCGAGCAAGCTTCAACACATCCTTAGCTCCTGAGCGAGCTGAGCAAGTTAGTGAATCTTAGGGCTAGGGTAAAGGTGGACTCGGTAGAGTACGCGCTAGTGGTACAGTACTCGTTATCCCTTATGTACTAATGCATTCACACACTGTAAATCACTGACATTACAAGTAACATTGCGCTTTCGAGTATTAAAGCCCATCCTTGTTCAGGGAGGAGCCATGAACTGGTTCTCACCTCTATGGACTACCTGTCACTCATCCTGAATGCTCTGTACTACATTGCTTACCCCGTCCTCTACATTCTTCACCTAATCTTTACTATCCTCGCTATCATTACTGCGCCTCTGTTGCATTTGGGTCATTATGCCCTGTATGCCTGCTCCTATCCGATCCGTATTCTTGGGAAGTTCGAGGTGCGATTCTTGTCCCGGCAAAGTTCCGCCCCTGGTCGCTGACTTTGCGCTGCAGACTCTCTATATCTTCCTCGGCGTCGCAGTGCTCGTGGGGGCTTTGACTGGAACAAGCCTACACTTTGCCTCCACACTGTTAGCCTCCTTATTAAATTTAGAAAACCGTTCGGAAGAACAAAGAGGGAGAACGTTGGCTTCCTATCGGAAAAAGAGACGGAATAAAAGGAAGGAATACCCTTCGCCTCAGCCCAGCCTTCTCGGACTAGGTGCGACAGGTGGGAGAAGTAGTAAAGGAATTCATACGGAGTTCCCTTTATCTCCGCTCGACGTTATGGAAAAGCCCAAACAGGGTGAAGAAGGCTCTCAGCGGTCCGATGTTTTGTTAAAGGAGGACCCAACAGACTTTGAATGGCCCAAGCAGAGTCGAGGAAGGGCGAAGAATGATCTTATACCAAACACGATATTAGAGGAAGACAGTACGGAGGACGAGCTCTGATGTCGGATGAATTGATGCAAAACCTAAGCGTCCTTCCTGTGTCTTTCAGGCTATTTTACCACCAACGCCTTGCTTCTAATTGCGGCCCTCCAAAACAAAAGCAACGGCATTCGTGATGTGATCTCCTGTGGTATCACGAGAACAGCAATCAATCAGCAGAAGAGCAGCCGCGACACCCACAGCTAACACACTCAATGGTCTGATCCTCTTTGAGCTGCGCTTGCGGTACTCGACAAATACAAGTGGCATTGAAGTTCGTCTCCTTCGTTTGTATGCATCTGAGACAGCATAACTAAAACCATACCGTTGGTATGAAGTTGCCAGGGACAACGTTGGATTTGCGTACCTTTTCGTAGCCTTGCTTCTTCCATTTCGCGATTAGATTTCCGTCGGCATAACCGTTCTTCAGTAGCCACTCATACAGCTGCCTTGAAATGGCTTCTTTGTCATAATATAGATCGTAGATGTATCGTGACCCTAGGTGCAGAAAACATAAGCTCTACTCTGATGATATACATTAAGGACATACGCTGATGGCTGATCTGGAATATTGGCCATAACACCTCATGACGCTTCTTCCCTTCATGCGAAGCATTTTCTGCATCCTTCATCTTGTTGCTGAATTCGAGCAGAGTATCTTCTATATCATCGAAGCCATCTGGAGGTGGTTTGCGATTGCGTGCCGAGCGAACGGGGGGCATAATGAAGGACACTAGCTGGTCTGGAGATTTTGATAATCAGGCGGGTACGGAGTAGAGTAAAGCGGTTTAGACGCGCCGTGAATTGAATAGACTGCTTGTTCACTGTCGCTGATGAAGATATATTCTTCCTAGAAGTTGGGAAGAGTCGAGGCTCTATCGGTTTTCAAAAATAGTGGCCTTCGTCACATCCCGTCGGGTAATTCCGTTGCTTTAGCGCGTTACATGAAACTACTTTAGCCTTCAGCGGAGAAGCTATAGTCTCCGCAACAGCACATCAAGAGCAACCATACGCCTTGATGCTATCATGGTGATCAATCCGACTTACCTCGCCCATAAGACGCGTTCATGTCTGAGCCCCAACAATGTCGTCGGGAGAAGCGACAGCTAATGGCCTACAGCGGCGAACTGGCAAGAGGCACAAAAGAGAGTTATATTTGCCTATCGATCATGGCTGAGATCTGTCAGTGTCGACAGGATATCCGAATTAATTGGACGCCTGCTGACCTGAAGTCTGCCTCCAGGCCCCCGAGATCCAGCAGATGTACTCTCTCAACATGCCAGTCTCTAAGCTACGCACGAAGGTACGGCAAGAATTCGAGCGGCATAGATACGTCAATAAGCTACCTGTGGTGGACATGCTACTATTCCGGAGTGACACCGAGTTCCAGGTATGCTAATACGCAATTATGGCCTGCATATGCATGCAAGAGGCGCTAGCCTCAGCCATTGAGGATCAGTCGACGTGAATCTGGAAGGGCTGGTGAATTTCTATGGATCTATGTTGACCCAAGGTCTATGATAGGAAACATTGAACTACTGGAAGCAGATAAATCACGTTATGAAATATTTTCGAGAGGAGGAAAATCCTACGGCAAGATTACCTCAAAACTTCATGCAAGGCTTTCTTGAGGTAGGCCTCCTGATATGACAGCCCCGGATCTTGAATATAGCTGATGCTTCCTAGGGGCGGAATTGATATCTTTGAGCATGGTGTTTTGTACATAAGGAGCAGAGGGCCTAATTCCTCAAATGAAGGGAATTTAAGTGATGTCGAGTCATGGTCCTTTAAGCCTGCTGTTTAGCATTAAACTCATCCCTAGCCTCAGCGAAGTTGTCAATGACAACGTCGCAGAGACCCATCAAATCATCAAATCCCTTCTCCAATGCATCGTAGACGGTCGTGGTATCTGTAAGCAGTCATTAGCAGGCATGTACCCTTTGCTGCATCCATATGGTTGGAAGCACCATAAGTTTGTATCCTTAGATTCATTTTTGCTTCTGAGGGATGTGGTATTGAATAGCCACATAGCTCGACCTCTGGGCTATAAACCCGGGTCAGCATAAGAGTTCTGGCGAGGTTGCAATACGACACGCACTTCTTCATAATCATATACCTCAAGGCATTGCCTAGCGTATGATCCTCATCCTCGAACTCGAAAGACGCCGCTGTTTCGCTTGCGCCAGGCAACTAACATGACAGGTCAACCTCATTGACCTTCGTGGCCCGTGATTGGCTCAATTAGTCTACTGACCACCCTTATCCGTGGCCCTTCGTTGATGTCGAGGATAGTATCCTCGCCGTTCACAGCGGTATTTTTCGCACCGCTTGAGGCATCGCCCATGGGATGATCTTCGTTTGCAACAGCGGAAGGCATTTGAAGTGTTTCAGTTCATGAGGAGATGTTTTACAATTTACGTGCAGCCGCAGCCCGGTTTGTGTAAAATGTTTCGCTTGATCTAGGGGAGGATTGCAAGGCGCTAGCGTTGGCCGTTGAAACCACTCCCAACAATCTTAACGCTGCGGAAGAAAGGGTTTCCTGTGGAGAATTGAACAAACAAGACAACCAAGACAATAACATTGTGATTGCGTCCAAGTCATCATTATACCTGTACAGAAAGGCAGGTGAATGCATCAGCATTATTGCTGGACCCATGTCATCGTCTCCTTTGACCATTGGTGAAATATAGCGACTAGGAGAACGCGGTAAGATGCAAGCTTGTCTAATTCATTGGTAGCTTCGCTTCCTTCTAGAACCTTTTGAGGTCATGGTGCATGCAATGCACAATTCCACACCTCGCCGAGCTCGCTTCAGAGCATTCGGAGAACATTCTATTTCGAGTTGCATGAGGCACAGACCCAGACCCGGACCGATACCTTAGAAGCTATTGCTATTGCCACATTATTGAAACATACTGGTGATAAAGTCAACATGCCTCTGTGGCAGCTTCCGCCACGAGCACAGAAACAAGCGTAATAATGGCAGGTGGTAGGTGGCATGTGGCAAAGTTGGAAGTTTCACAGTGTTGGTTGATTGGTCGTGATTACTTTGGCCAGGGACGAAGGCAGAAGCGTTTCAGAAGCGCTTGGGGTGTCGCATTACCGTATTCATGTTTTGATTTGTCTTGGTTTGAACAATCACGATTGAACAACCCGAATCCTTACCTGAGTTGAGACACAGTTGCGATAGAGTACGGGACCTCGATTGTTGTATTCTGTTCTTCGTTGCTTGATTGGCTCCAAAGTTCTACACTACATAGAAACCTGTTAAGAAGAAACAAAATTTTACCTGATCTGGTCCTCGGTCGCCTTGAATGTTTCGCCGTTGAAAAGTAGGATGCGGAATGGACGAGAACCTGAGAATTTACGAGACAGTGAGACAGTGGTGTGGTCGGCGTGATCATGGGCCCCAAAGGTCAATGCTGCATGATACGGCCGGAAGCAAGAAATGGTCTTGGTGTACTTCAAGCATTCGTACATATTCTACAGCTGAAAAAGTGGCCACGGGGGATTCAATGAATGTTAGAGGCCATTATGACTAGCTGTCTCAGCTGTCCTTGAAGTTCTCAGCTTCCAACAGGAAGGATGCGCATGAGGCGCAGAGTAATCCGACCGTCTTGCAGCTTACACGTACGGTTCGTATCTATCCTCGTAAATCCAAGCATCGTACCTCATCACGATATCAATAAGGAGGCCACAAGGTATACAGACTACAGACTACAGTTCAGAATAAATGGATAATATAAAATGCAAACTACAGAGCACAGAGTCCTCGCCTAAAGACAGAAGTGCAAAGTTCCAAACAGTAGTGCCGCATCTTAGCCGCCCCTATTCTACCTCCTGCGAGTCTACAGAAGAGCCTACTCGCCTCCGCCCTGTCGCCCTACTCCTACTCCTACTCCTACTCCTACTCCTACTCACCCTATTATTATTGTTACCTTATTAGTTGAACCACGGTAATCACTCTGCCACTCCTCCCCAGAAGGCTCCCTCGCCCCCCACCTGATAAATAATAATACCACCTGACTGACCTTACCCAGCTGAATCACCTTCCTGTTGCTCTAAAGGACTAACCAAGAGTAGAGCTAAGACCAACAGCCCCGGCCGCAATAGTTCGAAACCCCTTCACCCTGTTTCATATACACCACCTCCGCATGCAACGCTTGACTCACTTGTTCCTTCTTTCAATTCTCTCCACGTTGCATAACCACCTCCACTCATAATTCGCAGCGAATTGCCGGCAACGCCCAATCCTTTGCACCACATCCTGCCAGTGGTGCCCTACTTCGCATTGTGGACTGTGCTCACTCTTGGCTGCTCCTGGGGACAGACATTGCACTCTGAAGGAAATCGTTGCTAAGGCGCAAGTGTCGTCTCTTGCGCTTCTCGCCAGTGTCTGAGAATTGGAAGTCGCTTTTGTCGCTGCGATACCATCAACAAATCCAAGACCAGTCGTCATGTCTACAGCGGTCGCATCTGTCGCAGCGCCGCTCGCTCCGCCTCAGTCCGAGCCTGGTTCGAGTCCACAATCCACCTATCCAACCCTGGCTCCTTCCAACCACACACCTGCCCAAGTCGAAAGAAGATCCGCTTCAGCCACTTCCCGAACGACGTCTCCCAATGCTCCAATCGTGCTTAGTGAAGGGGCGGCAAAGCCCAAGGTTACCCCAGATGGAAAGCGTTCTCCCAACTCGTAAGTTGTTTCACTCACTGTCTTCCTTCTCTCTTCCCCCCCGCTCTGCACGTTTCTTTCAATTCACTGTCTTCACCAGTAACAGATATGCTGTTGCTGCCAACACACCCCCATGCCAGTGCTCACAATATGTTTAGACAACGCCATGGCCCACCCAAGATCATAGTGAAGAAGGAACCACCTTCATCGCCAGAGGTGCCGGTTACCTCGAGGCACAGGCCGCGAAAGCTAGACCTGTCCTCGAGTACGTCCCAGAGCCAAGGGGCCATGTCATCAAGGCCATCAGCACCGTTGACAGCAAGAGAAAGTGGAGCTCTCATGGTCGACGTCGGTCTAGCTTGCCTGTCGCCGGGCTTCCAAACTCAAGACCCCACAATGCAGCAACAACTGCAAAGAAGTATATCTGTTCGTGATCAACAAAGACATATTATTGAGTCACGATTGCAGAAGACAGCCAAGCCTACAGATCCGGATGGCAGGAATACTTCAGAAAATGGATTCGGTGCTGGGATGAAAACACCGTCAACGTCAAAGAAAAGGCCACCGAACGGCTTGTCTATCGTTCCACCATCTCATGAACAATTCGCCAACGAGCGAGTAATTCAATCCGCTCCTCTCCATCAAAGCTTCACTGGCAGACACCAGCCACCCATGTCTCGGCACATCGCCAACCAACCCTCTAATCTTTCAAATACATCACACATCCACCACGTTCCAGCAACTCAGACTAACAACCGACTACCACCCATATCGGATGTTTTCGCTGGAGACCACCTTGGTATGCATAAGCGAGAAGGACACTACCAGTCCAACTCTGATTCGAACTCATCCCATTCAAATCACCGTCCACCTTTCCCGTCTCCAGGCTTCCCTCCTCCTCCATCCTCACATCCACCGCCATCAAGCCGTGCTCGAGATTATCGGTCAGCGGAAGAAGCAGTAGCCGAAATGGCTGGTGGCCGAGAGGACCTACTTCCTAAAATAGTCCACTATTCAAGTCACCACCCTCCCACACCTCCCTCGCCACCATCGAATGCTAGCGCCGCACCACCAAAACACTTCCCCATCCAGGCGAATGGCGACCCCACCCGAAGTGCTAGTAGTAGGAGACGAGGGCGAGCAGAGTACGAACGAGATATGGGTACTCCACCTCTTGGCAGCGGTCCTGATCCCAGACGAGAGCGTGGACCCTTTGGACTCGGTATCGACAGCCCGGAGACACAACGAAAGAAGAAAGACGAATTTTTGGGTTTATGTGCCCGAGCTTGGGATTTGTTCCACTCTTGACTATCATGTGCATATGGGAAATAATGGGATAGATACTGGCGTTACGGCGGGCTTGTCATGATCTAGAAAATCTGAGGGTGCAAGGGCTTTCACTTCCATGTTACGGAATTTGAGGTTGACATATTCCACGGAGTTCAAGGTGCTGGCGTCGAGTCCATCCAGGAGAATCATCTTCACTACCAGAAACAACCCACGGAAGGAATCTGCGGGATCGGGAACTAAGTGCCCTCGGAGTTGGCTAAAGACACGAATTGAGTAAATCCTGAGACATTTTCGTGTATATAGGGTGAATCCGTTCGATACACCTTTTCGATAGCAGGAAATGTTCAATCAAGATGTTCTCTACTTGTTGTTGTTGATGGTACGTGATCTGTAGCGTTCTATCGACCAGGAAAACTACCCTCTGACCTTTGATACGTGGATTCCAAGGCGTGTAGGTGTGAGGCTGCGTTGTCCTTCTAATGTTTATTTTTCGGAAGTTTTGTAGCTATATACCAAACATACAGTATAGTCGAGGCCTAGCTTAGGACTCTACAGAAAGCAATCACTCGTGGCGTTCATTCCATACTTATACCATGGACACCCTTAAGCCATTGCATCATGCCGCTCATTCTTCTCGATTCCGTCTTTCTTGTGGGATAGTCCTCCTATCCTTCGTAGACTGTTTCTTTCGCCTTCTCTCAATGACCTTGTCAACCTGCCTGCCCTTCATCCCTTCAAACCTCTCCACTAACGCCAGCTTCTTCTGATCAGCCTTTTTGAGATAGAATGGCTTCTTTCCCTTCTCAATCTTCTCCTTCTCCTCTTTCCGATGCTTCCGCAAAACCTCCTGCTGCTGATCCTTCATCTCTTGTGCTTTCTTTCGAGATTCCATACCCAGCAGCGCTCGCTTGAGCTTATCTTTGGTTTCGAGATCTTTCGTCCTGCGAATGGCTGCTCTGAGCTCGGCCATCTCGCTGTCGCGGTACGTTTCAAGGAAGGAGTAGTTCTTCTTAAGCTTTTGCTCGTCGATTATGCCACTGACGGGCTCAAAACGAGGGTCTCGGTGGTCTATTTTCTTGGTAGGAACGACTGAGCGTTTCCGGGAGACGGCTTTCTTGGATGAGAGCTCTGTGGGTGCGTGTTTGGAGGCGCGGGAAAAGTCCCGAAGATCCCTTTTACCGGCTTTACGCTCAAGAGCCTCGAGGTCAACGTACTCGCCTGTGTCTTTGGCTTTTCCGCTGGCCTTAGGAGCTCCAGTGCCATTATCATGATCGCTGGTTCTTTTTCGCTTGCCAAGAATCTCTTGTGCTTTTGCCAGGGCGCCGAAGGAGATTGAAGCGGCCTGTTCATCTGTTTCTCTGTAGGAATTCTCGGAATCAGACTAGAATAGAAATGAGTTTTCAAAGCTGCATTGCGTAGGGACTTGACTTTGAGACACACCTCATTCGAAGCTTCCTCGACCCGATCTGCTATATCTTGGCCGCTTTCGTGCTCTTTCTCACTTTCATCGCGTGAGATCTCCGAGGATGAGTCCTGCGTAGCCATGAGTATAGGCAGTTTCTAAAATATTAAGAGTGGTTGGATCGCTTCGTCCCTCGTAGCCTGCAAGGCTGCGAAGCAGCGAGGCTCGCGAGGTTATCTTATTTCGGCTCGGTCCGTCCTCATCACCTCTTGGGGCATCCCGGGCTCCGGGGCGTCAGCCATCAGCGCCGGCTACTCGAGATATACTCATCTTCTACTCTCTCAGAGTCTATGCGCTGGATGCTAGCAAAATCGCCTTTAAACTACATTCACTTTATATCTCCTAATACTTTATCCCAGAAAAGCTTCGATCTTTTGTGCAGACGCTTCTCAAGCGACCATCATGGCAACCAGGTAAATACGGTCACGATCTTCCGCGGCCTCTTACTGAATTCTATAGACTGTTGAGGGCCATATCAGGCGGAAGGCGAATATCAACATCATAACGGCTCGGGTTCAACAAGCACTGCAGCGAAGTATGGACAATCACACGACTCTCAGCCTGGAAAACCTAGCACTTGAGGAGGAGACCGTAAACCCAAAGAAAAGGTCAAAGGAGAAAGCAAAGGGGAACAAAAATAGGCATCAGAATGCTAGAGAAGACCAGAAGCAGAAAACCTCTAAGTCATCCGAAGCAAGGACAACTCCAAGATACCTTGATCCAACTCAGCGAGCCTGGTATCCGCCCACTGTCCCTTCATATCAGTCGCTGCCAATTCCACCCTCTGAAGGCGACCAAAGCTTTCCAAGCGCTCTGACTCGGCATGCTTTCACCAAGGATGGGTACCGAGGGTCTGCTCCTCCTGTCAATTACTCGCTTGGCCAAGGCTTCATGCCCATCAATAGATCTTCACAACTTCCTGTACCACGTGCGGGCCAATCTTCTCCGACAAGATCCCCTCTGGGAGAGTCTTTGTGCAGCAATGGATATGGACTAGGACCCACCATACACAAGTCTAGCCTGTCAGTCTCTGCTTGCTGCGGCATCCCGTCCTCGCGTATTGACAAGCACTATAAATACTCGAAGACTCGAGCTCCCACTGATCTCAAGTCGGCCCAACCCCGACGGACGGACGCTAGGCCACTCACGAAACACGAGCACTCCCCGTTTTCAGCGGTCAAACCTCTCAAGCCGGAAATATGGAAACGTCCCAATACCAGCGATGCAGCTGCAATCCAACCCAGTGGGGAAAAGCTCAAAACAAGCCCTCTCATCCAACTTCCAGCTCCTGTACCTACACCCATCTATCTCGCACTAGCGCATGCCACGCCCACAGTCCTTCCCCAGCCACAGCGTCTACTTCTTGTTCTGGACCTAAATGGGACGCTCATCTGCCGTCGCAAAGCCTCGCAAAGTTATACACCGCGGCCCTCCTTGGAAGCTTTCCTGAAGTATGCATTCGCAAATCACTCCCTTTTGATCTGGTCTTCGGCCACTCCAAATAACGTCACGGGCATATGTGCCCGCTTATTCAGTCCCGAACAGCGTCGGCGAATTGTGGGCGTATGGGCAAGAGACACGTTGGGTCTCACGGCTGCGCAATATAAACTGCGGGTACAGATTTATAAGCGGCTTAATAGCATTTGGGACGATGAAGGACTTCAATTGACCCATCCTGGCTTCAACAGAGGCGGAAGATGGGGCCAGCATAACACACTGCTGATCGATGACAGCGTGCTAAAGGCCAGCGCGCAGCCCTTCAACCATGTCGAGGTTCCGGAATTCGTAAAGGGTGGGGAAGAGATAGAAGGCAATGGCAAGGATGTGCTTGCCCAGATTGCAGGATACCTGGAGGAGGCGAGGAGGTGGAGTGATGTTAGTGCATTTGTAAAAGAGGAAAGATTCGCGAATGATTTGAGATGGAAATGGGATTGGGAATCGGAGGGAGAGAAGAAGCAGAAAGAGAGTCGGAGGAAACAGACCGCGGGCGGTTGAGGACTCGTTAGTGATGTCGTTACCCTTCAAGCCTTGGATGGGGACGAAGAGCATTGTCTTGTCGTCCCAAAGGAGCCTCTTGACAAGAATCTTGAGGATCGGCATAAGAGTGATACTAAGGAGCAGAAACAGAACAAAATGAAGTCGAAGATGTAGGAAAAGATGACGACGAAGATCGGGATGACGGCAATAATGATGAGAAGGAACATTCCGGTGGACTTCTTCTATGATCACTAGACCAAAGGGCTTCAAAAGCCGAGGAAGACCAACCTACAGCTTGCCTGCTCGGAAAAGAAATATGGCATCCCCCCAATCTCCACCAACTCTTGTGGACTCGCCATCCTGGAACGGAACAAGAGTCTCTAGATACCTCACGATCATTCCTTAAAAAATTGCATTGCATCTAAAACTATGAAAATGTGCGCCGTGCTGAGCGCTAAAAATGTACATGAAAGAATGTGCGCCGACGTGTCATAATAAACCTGGTTATCCGTCATTTGCAATCTTGGTCGTCGTATACTTTCGTTCACCATTCGTTCCCCATTTATCGATCAACACCTGCCTTTAGAAGCATGAAAATTCTGGACAGCAAAGCTAGAGTCATCAATCAAGGTCATTGCTTTCCATATGATGCTGAAGGCGGTCCTTCTGGAGAAGACCTTGACTGACAGGAATGTCATTATCCAACAAGGAATAGATGAGTCTCTGCATTCCGCTCACGCTCCCGCTAACGGGAAATGATTGTGGCAGAACGCTTTTCCTCAGAGATTAAGGACGTGAGTAATACCCAGCCAGAGCAAGCCCACAGTCGGATCGAGAAGAAAGTTAAAGACTCTGGTCATGAGAATTGCAGACTGCGGCCTGGTGGACCGACGTATGGCCAATGCTGGATCGACTTTTAGAATCGTGAAGTATTGCTCCGAGCTCCAAGGACGGGCCTGGAGGACTTGTTGGGAGCAGCTGCAGGATTCTGGTGTCCTCCAATCTTTTGGAAGCCTTGCAGAATGTCCAAACCACCGTAATCGTCTGGCTCATCGTCCTCAAGAAGATCAATGCCAAAGAAGTCTTCCTTCGACGAATCATCGACTTGGCTATTGAAGCTGAGAGGCGACTTGCTGGACTTCTGCTTTAAGGGAGAATCATATTCATGTGTTTCTAGGAACGGGAGAGGAACCCTGCTGTTAAGGCTCGTCCCGGTAATGTCGGCAAGAACATTGGCGGTCTTGCCGGTGCGGTCAGTCCTTTGGCGTTTGACAGACCGTTTAATAGGTGAAGTCGAGGCAGGACGACGGTAATTAGCATCCGTGAAGTCTGGATAGCATAGATCGAATGCGTCGTTGAATACGTATGGCGTGTCGTCCAGAATGTGGAAGGCTGGACTGAAAGATCCTGCGCCGTCGCTGTAAAGATTTGAGTTCTTGAATGGTGAACCAATCATCTGTCTAACCTTGTCACGATGAAGCCTCAAGTCTGTAGTGGGTGAGATGGATGCCAAAGCTTTTTGCGGCACCTTGAAGTTTCCAGCCGGTGTCAATGGTGGTAGCATGAGCGAATTGTCGAAATGTCGTAACGGAGATGAGGAGATCAATGACGGCGCTGGCTGTGTCGTCATAGATCGGCCTTTGGATGGGCTAAAGTCATGGGAAGAAGAACGGATGCGAGCAATCTCTTCCTCCGCTCGTCCTCGTTTAATTCTTGGTTTCTCCGCACGAAGCTCGGGTAGTAAGGGTTGGGTGAATGGCCGTGTCGCTGAAGAATCTAAGGAGGAAAAGTAGCCACTGTCATCCATTGCCGCGGACTTACGCTTCCGCGTCCTGGTATTGCCAGCAGGCGGAGCGAAGTCGATTATGGGAGATGGTGTGTCTTCACGCAGCAAAGGTTGGTGTGTATCGGGTGGCGACGAATGGATAGGCTGCGGCGGTGAGGAGACTAGAAGACGAGAAGTGGGCGGTGGCATAATATTGGGTTCCTCAAGTTCGTCGTCTTGGGAAGGCGCATCAGAAGCTGGAATGGTGGCGTCAGACGAAGGCTCAAAAACCTCAGATGCTCGTGGGACGGATGCTGCCTTCAGGATTGGCTTTACCGGGCCGTGAGGCTGACTTGACCAGATGGCCGCATCGCTTGACAGAAGCGAGGAACTCTTCATGCTCGGACCAGACGAAGACGTTGGCCGTCGACTGGATTTGTCCTTGTAGAACTGACCTTCCTTTCCGGGCTCAATTGCCCAATAATTGCCTTTTCCTGGGTCATCCTTAGGTCTTTCTTGCTTAATGAAGGCCTTATTGAGACTGAGATTGTGTCGAATGCTGTTTTGCCAGCCATTCTCGCCAGCTTGGCGATAGTGGGAGAAGGAGTCCGAGATCCATTTGTATATGTGAGCAAGGGTAAGTCGACGGCCAGGGGCACGGAGGATTGCCATTCCTATGAGCATCGCGTAGCTATAATGTGGTTTCCGTCCATCATCTTCGAGCACTGGCATGTTCTCCGGCTCTGGGATCTCCGATCCTTCGACACAAGCCTTCTTCGACGGTCGGTCCTCTGCTTCAACATTGCTTGATGATCTCTTTGAAGACCCTGCGTATCTAAGAGAGGGGTCGGGAAATTCTGCAAAGTTGTCGCTATGATATGTCGGATTGTAATTTTCTTTATCGGATTGATTGGTCGTAAATGTAGTAAACATTGGCTTCCTGGACTTGCAGGGTGCGAAGGAGTGGGGTATCAAGACTGGAGGCTTCTTCATGGGTGAATCCGTTGTGAAGGTCGAGGGTTGTGGAGGTGGGAATGAGATGTTGGATTTCTTATCGAGGCATGCTCTATAGGGAGACGTCCTGACTTGATGGAGAGACTTGAGGGGAGAACGCCCACTCTGCTTAATCTGCGGAGGATTGAAGACGACTTGCCCTGTTGAAGGATGGTTAGGTTCCGTAAAGTCATACGAGTGCAGTGGCATCTCTAGGCCGTCGGCGGAAGAGCCGGGATCCTGAAAAATTTCTACGCGGCGCGTCGATGTCTTCGACGGAGGCATCTCAATGGCTTTCCAACACTCAGGATCGGTTTGTGAGGTCATGCGACGCGTCCGTATGAGTTTTGGACAGCTCTCGTGGTGATTGTTGGTGTTAATAGACTTGGTATGTGGCTGATGTGCAGTCTTGATAGCGGGAGGCGGGGAGGAAATGTAAGCCTGTGAATTGAATGGGCTTTTCTTTTTGGCCGTTCGGTTGCTAGAGATGCTCGATAGAGAGATCAATTGCGGAATATGCGGTAGGCTGTGTCGATACAAATGGGTAGTAAGGCCGAGTCAGCTTCTGTCTTCTGATAACGCGAGGCGAGGCGGCTTGATAGACCATGAAAGGCAGTACCCTGTGTGGATGTAGCAAGGTGCAATGTGACGTATGAGAATGTAAAGTAAGCTGAAGACAATGTGTGGAGGTAGCAAAGCGTTTGGGATGGCGATGTTGAGAGAGAGAGTGAAGAGTGGGCTAAGTTGGAATACCTTATCTTGCCTCGCTCGTGTCGGCGTATCGCTTATGTACGAGTAGAGTAGAGGTGCGGAAGCAAGGGCAAGGGCAAGGGCAAAGGGTAAAGACACTAGCGAATGGATTTCCCCACCAAAAAGTGAGGTACGGTAAGACAATTCGAGTCTGTAGAGATATGTAAGGTAACTTTGTTCTTCTGGAGGAACTTGGTAATACATAAATTATAAATCTTATAACACGTATGTCAGGTCAAGACAGACGCTCACGTCTGGGTCATGCTGCAAAGCTTGATTTTCCTTCCAGAACGATTGGTTCTGAAGTCCTGTCTTCCAGAGCGCGTTATCTACGCGCCAGGCGTCATCTTCTCTTGCAATGCTTACATTACATTCCATTGGCCTTGCCTCTGCACGTGATGCCTTACCAACCCGTCGAGTCCGTCTTCCTCGACCTGTGGCAATGCACAAATGCAGCCAACGACCTTTCCAGTGTTTCCACATCAGCCCTCAGCATACTCTCCAAACATATATAATGTAAAGTTGAGCTAACTAGAGCCGTCATGCACTCTTGCACATTCGCTGCTTTTGCTGGTGTCTTGCTCCGGTGTCACCAAAACTGGGACTCGAACAGCAAATCGGCTCACTGCTGTGCCAGCGCTATTCTTTTTTGAAGCTGAGTGACTCTTTGGTCCACGTTGGAATGCATTCAGCGTCGATAGGTGTCCCGATTTCGGTCGCGCTCCCTATCGGGACTTCTGCTTCTTCGCCGTCCTAAGTCTCGAAGCTCTTGGCCCCTTCGCTCACTTTGTCGTTCCCTATCAGTTCTTTCTTCTCTTCTATAAACGTCATCTCGGCTCCGACGTCCATCGTCCCGATCATGATTACTATCACCTCGAGTAGAATAGCTTGGAATGTAAGTATCTCGAGCTCCGCCGGCGTCACGAAGAGGTCGCCCTCTACCATCATCTCGCGTGGTACTATTTCGATTGCTTGATCCTTGCCAGACCGCGTTACTTGGAGGTGGCGGTCTGGGCGGCAATCCATGCGTTTCTGAGGCCCACGCAGGGCGACGAGCAGGGGGCGGTGGTGGACCAGGAGGAGGCGGAGGGCCTCTGAAGTCTTGCCTTGGCCCGTTGTAGCGGTTATCGTATCCATTTTGTCTTGGGGGGTACACTTGCTGGTCATTGTAGAAACCTCCACCACCCGGCCTAGGTCTATATTGCCCACTATTGTTGGTGTGCCCATTTGTGAAATTTCCGTCCGCACCCATACCCACAGTGCCGCCAGCTGGTGCAGGAGGAAGAATGGCTTTCTGTTCGCGGAGCTTTTTTCTGTCTAATTCGTGAGATTCTTGGAACTGAGGAATGTCACTGGGCTTGGCTGGGAGTGGAGTGCTCTTAAAGTATGGGTGTTCGAGCGCATCTATTGCATTGATACGCTTGTGCCAGTCAAGCTTCAGCAACTCGCCAAGTAGGGAGACAAATAGTGAGCCCTGCTCTCGAAAGGTTTGATTCAAAGTGTTTTGTCGCTGCGGGAACGATTGGATTCCTTCACAACCTGGGAGCTTACTCCAACCGGGCATGTTCTCCTCGGTTGGTGAGCCCATGAGGTCGAAAATCAAATGTGCCTGATTGACGTCGCTATTACCAGGAAGTATGGGTCGACCTTTAAACATCTCTCCGAAGACGCATCCCACACCCCACATATCTATTGCTGGTGTATAGCGTTTGAGTTGAAGAAGCAGCTCGGGAGGTCGATACCACCGCGTGACGACAAGAGTAGTGTAGTCCCTTGAAGCTTCACCGCCGCCCTTACCAGGCTGTGGAGGAGGATCATCGTAAGGTCTGGCCAGTCCAAAATCCGCTATCTGAAGGATTCCTTGATTGTTGATCAGAAGGTTTGCGGCTTTCAGGTCGCGATGTAAGATCTTGCTAGCGTGCAAGTACGCAACCCCTTCGAGTAGTTGCAGCATGTAACATTTGATCTGAGGCTCGGTGAACCGAACAGAGGGATTGTCCAGCAGGCCTGAGAGGTCGTGATCCATGTATGGTGTGATCATGTACATGATCGCCTTCTTCCGACCTTCCCCCCTGGGTCGTTCGATAGCCATCTCTTCGAGCTTTAAGACGTTGGGATGTGAGAGCATCTTGAGGAGCTTGATTTCCCGCAGTGCGGTGATTGGAAAGCCGTCCTTTTCATTGTGCATCAAGATCTTCTTCATTGCGACAATCTGCCCTGTGACGCGTGACTCGCCCTTGTGCACCTCGCCAAACGTACCCTCTCCAAGCTTAGACATGATGATGTAGTTCGTGATCTTCGAGCACCCGTGAAATCGCGCTTTTTTCCCATCAGGTCCAAATTCCAATGAAGCCTGGCCAGCAGTCCTCTTGGTTCCACTAGGAACGCCATTTGGGGTCTGCCCTGCACCGCTGTAAGGCGTACTAGCCATCTTAGTAGTAGCACTTAACTTGGCTTATTTGACAGAGCCTTTTGTACTGCGACAATGGTCCGAATACTAGAAATTTAAACAATAGAAGACAGAAATTCTGCAGTCTGCATCCGTAAGTTGCTTTATCTATACGTCTTGATTCCCATTCATTTTAAGACATAAGCTCAAATGAGCATAATCAAAGTTGCGTTTGGATGGTCTCTGCAAAGTTGCATCTGAATGGTAGATTATTGGAGAGACAGCAGATGTGTGTGCAAAGGGCGTCAATTAGAGCACGATCGAGGTCCGCATCCAAAGAAGAGAGGCGGAGATCTTTCTAGAAAATTGCTGTGACACTTCGAGGAACAGAGGAGGCTGTTGAATCCGCGTGAATTAGAGGTCGATAACACGTTTCCTTCGACAATGGAGGGTGCTGTAGAGATGAACTTCATTCAGTGCAGCAAAGAGCCTCATGCACTAAAGTAAGGTAAAGTAAGTGGCGGCTACTCCCGTAGTTTCCTTTGCCCGCAGGCTCGGCAGGGAGGAGAGACAACCACTTTCATCGCCAGGCCTTGCTCAAACGTACCATCAGTGCTTCTCCACGGTTGCAAAACCCCGCGCGAGTGAGTCTGCCTGGTGTCACCGTCATCTCTTGGATCGTAGCGTACCGAATATCCAACAGAAGCAAGCATGGCAGGCAATCATGGCGGCCATAGCAGTCACCCAATACACATGCATCCGGTATGTCATTCTGTCTTCATTACGACCCAATGCGGCAATATCAAGCTGAGCACACTTCACTTACCAGGTCCGACCTTTATACCGATACTCTGCAACATTGCTGGGGGCCTCAATGTGGTTCTTTGTAGGTGTTAAGTTGGTTGGGACGATGATGATGTGCTAACAATGATGTAGCTAATGTACCGCGCAAAAAAGGATGGACCAGTGCTACTCGGATGGAGACACCCATGGGATCACTGATGCGCCGAACTACGTAAGCAAGGATATGGCGTATGGACTTTTCATGAACGATGATCGGGACTAAATCACCACGCGGACCACGCCGAGGAAGCCTTCTCGAGACCATATGTACATACTTCTCAGCTGTCACGCCGGTCGACATTGATTAGTTTCGTCCGAGCTACGTGCGGTATCATGCATCAAAAAACTCGTTGATTTGAGGTACGGGACTTCAATCAAAGCTTGATCATAGGAAAGCGCTACTCGTTTGATTGAATGCTCACTGCAATTTATCGAAGAGGTAGTGTGAGACACCCCAGGTCTCCCCACCTTCATACGCAAAAAGTTCTGCACATGCCATGTAGAAAATCTGCCATCTATAGAACCACATGGCTGTGTTGTTCTTACCATAGGTCTCCTCGAGGTGGGGCCATATTTCGCTTTTGCTATCATTCATCTTAATCAGCCAATCCTACATGAGCGTCAGCAAATGCTTAGACAATTTAGTCACCACATCTTCTTACCTCACACGTCTTAGCATAGTGCTTCCCATTCACCCACCACTGCTCTTGCAACTTTAGATCCCGTTGGAAATAATGTAAAAGGTCTGCGCTCGGCATAGTCCCTCCCGTGAAGAAATGGGAGCTCATCCAGCCTCCTTCGAAATCATATGGAGTCGTCTTATGGGTAAATATGTGCACGAATAGCTTCCCGCCAGGCTTCAAGGCTCGTGAGACTTTGGCCATCAAAAGCTCGTAGTTCTTCATGTGCTCGAACAGCTCAACAGATATTACCCGGTCGAAGGCTTCTTGCTCAAATTCATAATCAACGACGTCTCCTGTGATAACCAAGAGATTTAGTAGCCCCTTCGACTTCGCTTTCTGGTCGATATGCGCTTTCTGGGATCGTGAATTCGAGAAGGCTGTGATCTTCGCATTCGGAAAAAGTTCAGCGAAGTACAGCGCTCCCGAGCCCCAACCGCAACTTTGATGGCAGTCAGCCATAAGTTGCAAGCTCACGGACGTCATCTCGCCCACCCTAAATCTAGAATTCTCATGCCGTCTGCCAATTGCGCTTTTTCCACATACGTCTCCAGCATCTCCACCTCTGCCTGCCCTAATGTTTCTTTTCCTGTGGGATATAAACAACAGCTGTACTTCATACGTGGTCCTAGGCAGGCTTCAAGAACGCCTGTGCCGACTTCGTAGTGCTGCGTGTTTGCTGTTTTGGTCTCAATGGCCATTGGGCGGTTACGTAAGGCCTTGACGTATTCCATTTTGGTCTTATAGGCCTCTTCGAGAGACGTTGTTTGTATCGTACGAATGCGATCTTGAAGCTGACGTCGGATGCCAAAGCGGATGACTGCTTGTGGCAGATAACCCGCATCGAGGACCCAGTCTAATATCTGATCAGGTTTTGATCCCAGGAGCGCATGACATTGATACCCACCGTAGTTCATGCTGTCTAACAAATAGCCCATCTTTATTGTATGTTCTTTACAGTCTTGGTGGCATAGAATGGTTTTAATGTGTAACGAGAGGCTTGAAAATTGAATTTATTTTGTTACCATCCACGTTCCTCGTACTCGTATTCAACTCTACTCTATGTTTTAGACACACAATCAATGACGTTGCGTCGGACAGATGAGGTATTCTAGTAAGTCCATTAGGGTAGACCCAGAGGTGGACTGAGAGAAGGGTCATTATCTAAACTATCTACATTCGCATTTGCTCGAGCAGAAGTTTATACTCTTTTCGCTTCTTCCGCCTGTCGGGCCATAGCGACTTGTATGCTTTCCCAAGGAAACGAGCGAGGAGCAAGAACACGTTTCGCTCAGCTAACCATGCACACGAAAATCCGCCTAATGCTAATACAAGTAGAAAGACCTTGAAGTCAACCGACATGAAAGTCAGTTGCATTACATTCGCAAGCCAATACCCTGGGTCGAGTAGCATGTAAGCACAGAACAGCAAAGTGGCGACAACTGTGACCACAAATGGCAGGTTGTTCCTCATGGACTGCCTAAATGGCGGTCCAACACTGATCACGATCCCGATGAATATGTATTGGAAGCAGGATACCAGAAATAGAGCAGTGTTCTCCGAGTTCGTGACGTTGGATTTGTCTTTGTTCAGCTCCGGGGGAATAAACCATGATTGTCTCCGTACAAAGTGGAAAGCTATGAGTTGTATGACAACGCATAGAAAGATTTGACCTAGTAGCGGCGTGAGTACCTTTCGAGAAACAAGGCTTGCAGTGGGGCGCTTGCGACACAGGGTCGAATATGCACCTGTCCATCCCATGAAAATTGCGATGGGCAGGACCAAGAAAATGTCGATGAATAAGAACTGGAAATCCCCGAGGTTGGAGGCAGAGGCGTAGAGAAAGCTGACAGATGTGAATTGTATTGCAGAGTATAGGCTCATGTACTTGAAGCAGCAAAAGCTGGTCACGAGGGCGGCGCGTCCTTCTCGTATGACTTCAGGAACGCATGATATGTCGAAAATCCTGCTAGTAAAGGGAGCTGCTACGGAAGCTTCAGCTTCGGATAACGAGATTCCAACATCGGCAGCTTTGAGAGCGCCACAATCGTTTGCGCCGTCGCCGCAGAAGCCGACACAGTAGTCTATGCTCTGCAGTTTCTCGACTAGTTCGTGCTTTTCGTCGGGAGACATTCTCGCAAAGACGTGGCCGCGAGCAAGCATCCGTTTCAAAACGTCTTCGCTACCGAATTCAATAATCCATCTAAAGACATCACCAGTCACAGCAAGGGTATAATTCCGCAAATTAGACATGTCGTACGGTAGTGAAACATCCACTTCTGCGGGTGGCGGCAATGGCATGAGAGTATGCTCGTCTAACTCTAACATTGCGTTGTCGACACTGTACCAATTCAAAACCGCTTTTGCGTTTTGGTAGTCCCCTTCGACAAAGCGCGGCATGAAGCAATGAGTTGCGCGGTCAATAAGATTACACTCTTTAGCGACGCTAATGGCTGTCAATACGTTGTCACCGGTGCACATAATGTTGCGAAGGTTAGCCACATTAAGTTCGTCAATCACAGCGGTAGTGGCCGGTTTCAGTTTATTTTCGAAGATGATGAAACCCAGGAATTCGAGGTCGGATTCGGCATCCTGTCGCTTCATTTTCTCCACTTTTGCCCAATTAAGTGCCTTGATATGCTTCGTTGCACAAGCGATCACTCGAAAGCCTCTGTGGGTATAGAAGGCCAGGAGGTCATTGTAATCATCGGGAAAGCTATCTGAATGGCAGATGTCTCTCATGCATTCCGGTGCTCCTTTGACATATACATCTCCATCGGAAGAGCCGGATTGGCCGACGACAACACTGGCTCGACGCAACTGCGAAATGAACTCAAAAGCCTTGAGGACTCCTAGTTCAACTGGTTTACTGGACAAGGCGTCTTGCGTGCCATCAATGCCATAGTCCATACCAGCAGGTGGTCTAGCTATCGCCGAGGGGTTTTTTTGGGCATCATCCTCGTCAGTAGCATTCGCTTTCTGCGCCATTTCTTCGAACGACCAGCCAGTGAACTCGAACATTTTGATGTCAAGAGGGTCTCCCAACAATTCGTCATCCACAACACGCAGCGAATGGCAGGTAGCCATTGTATAAAGAGCAGCTTTGTGGATCTGATAGTCGACAGTAGGATCTCTTTCGTAAGCAGAGCCAGGCAACAGCGTGGAGCACTCGCTGAGGACGTCACTAAACCTCATCGCTGGTCGATGAACTACCCTGACTCCTAAGACATCAAGACCATCTTCGGTCAAGGTTCCTGTCTTGTCGAAACATACGACATCCAATTTCCCACAAACGTTTACCCTCTGGGGGCTGATGCAGAAGATATCTTTCTTTTTTAACCTGGATAAAGCGAAGTTGATACCAATAGACAAGGTTGCCGGTAAGGCAGGGGGAACAACAATAGTAATCAGATCCAGCGCGCGGACAATGATCAAGTGCCACGCCAGACCAAGTCGGATGAAATTGACGAACGAGGCAATGAATCCTACTCCAGCAATTCCGGCCATGACGGATATGTACCGGAACGCATCTTTGTAAAATTTAAAGCCAGCAGGCTTTGGAAATAGCATCGAACGGACAAGGGCACCTTTTGTGGTATTGAAACCGGTCCTGACCACAATAGCTAATGCTACAGCTTCATCGTCTTGTCCTTCCTGAGGACGCCTTGCTCGAATGATCTTCGTACCGCAGAAAAGGAAATGCTTAGCAACCTCGGGATTCATCGTACTCGCGCTCATGCTCAACAGATCAAGACATTCATCCGTTGCAGGTATTTTTGAAACTGGTACAGATTCGCCTATACTTCTTAGCTTGAGCCTTTACTGGGACTGGAGTATGGAGTATATACCAGTAAGCATGCTCTCATTAACAATACAATCTCCAGCAAGTAGAAGGCTATCGCATGGAAATTGACCCAGCGAAGGATCGGAGACCTCGTAAACATCACCGGGGACAAGCTCGTTGCTATCCACTTGTCGCCCTGAGATCAATTAATCGGGTGGTCTGGAGGTTGCTCGAGATACTCACAAAAGCCATTACGTAGGACTCTGACCTCACACTCAAAGCGCGAAATCTCTCGCAGGCGTTTCATAGTCTAATAGTCAGCGCACATAAACCAGATAGGGTCGTCTATCGTACTGATCTTGTCTCTATCAATGTCGTGCTTATGCTAACGACCGATATTATGAATATGCAAAGTGCATAATAATAATATTCGTCGAGAGACCAAAGGACAAGACTTGCGATCTGAAAGATGTAGAACGGATGAAAAGCCTGCAGAGACTCAGCTATACGAACATCCTTCGCACAAATTGGTACCTACTTCGTCAACAAGTAGCTGCGGGATAGACTTTTGTTCTATCTCTATCTCATTCTTGCCAAAAACTTGCTCCCTTCTTTGTCGCTCATCGCCGTCTAGACCAGCTCTGATGGACTTCACATCTGTCCAACTAGGATCTTTCCAGTCGCTGCATAAAACAAACCTGTCCTTTAAGGGATGGAAACAAAATCGAATGTAGCGATAGTCAAGAAAACGCAGATACGCCATTACAGGGTCATCCTCCTCATCATAATCAAGGTGAAATCCGTTGTTTTCTCTCGTTCCGAAAACAGTCGAAGCGGCATGTCCATAGGGCGTTTTGGAAATATCCTGAACGTTCAATTGTCCCCATTGATTCTGGTCGACTTTAGCTGTGGATTTGGTCCCTCGGCGAACTGGCGGTCTCACCTCAACAACAACCCATTTACATTCTCGCAGAGGCTTTGAGGCCCCAATGAGGTTAACTCGCCAACGAGGCAACCAACGGAGGACCAAAAAGCCTAAGCCCAATGATAGGATACACACAGCCAGATACATGGCTAAGCCTAAAGGCGAAGTCGTGAAACCTGCCACAACGATGATCAGATCTTCAGTCTCCACGTAGATCTTTTGACTGGGTCTTGCTCCTCTTCCAGTGCCACTAGCGTCTGTCTTGGTCGAACTCCAGCGATTTAGTAAAGGATGCTCTGCAGACACCTTTGAATACCCAGAGGACTGTCGTCTCTGTGGTGATGTTGACCCTGAATCCAGATCAAGCTCTACATCGTCATTGAGCGCCTTTCCATCGTCCGTACCTTCCTCCTCGTTATCGTCAATAATGACTTGGTCTTCGGACCACTCGGGTGAATCGTTGTCCTCCTGAAAATATGTAAAGCTTGCTATGGAATCTGCTCTCGGACGGCGATGGGCGAAGCCTGTCACACTCGAGGGTACGCTCTCAGAGATAGGGCCCGCGAACACCTTGGCTTATTAGCTTCGCTCGATACAGACTCCGACAGGGAGAACGCAGACCTCTTCGTGGGCCATTTCGACTTCGGACACAATACTAGCACTTTACCATGGTTAGAGCTAGAGCAAATTATGCGCTTGAAGGGGAGGCTGCTGACTTGCTGATATTGGAATCCCGACGGTAGAGAGAGCCGTTGGCATTGACACTGCCTATCAAACTGCTTCTGCGGTTGCTGCTCGAAGCACTCCGCCATGAGTAGGCGACTGGGCGAGGTCTTGTATCCCCCATCGTACTACTCAATGCCGCCGTAGTCTTTATTTTGCTCCCCTACACCTAGCGCAGTGCCACGGAAGCGATGTGCATCAGCTAACCCTTCCTCTGTCAGATACAATGACTGAGAAGTAGGTTGTAGCGAATTCCATCATGATGGCACGCTTCCCTTACACGGTACTCTTCAAGTAATTACATTTCGGTCAAACGATTGAGACTATGGCCTTCTAGAATTCCATGAGCAATGCGAACAGAGTGTGGACCAGAGGTCATGTAACGCTAAAGTCTAGCTCGATGATACAGGCAAATGTTTTGTGAACAAAGCTGATAAGTAAAAAGTAGTGATATAAGGGCCTATCAAGACCAAATCGCCTTCAAATTATCTCGGCCTTGGCGTGGCGACTCTATCTTAGCGCGGATGGCCCTGCAGCAGAATTCAACTAAAACCCCACCAAACCTTTGTACTTGTATTAACTTGTCCAGTTGTGAAAAATTGAACACCAGCCTGGACCTTTCCAAAACTCGCCCCATCACATCTGCAAAGTTGCAAAATATACAAAGATGTCTGAGCCTATTCGTAACAAGAAGTCAGACCTGCAGACCGCACCGTAAGTTGTTGACAGCAACGGATGCAAGAGAGGGCTAAAAGCCTATTGATGCAGGACTCCTCAAAATACTCCCGCCAACAATGCACCTATCTCGTCTCACGCTCAACAGCCTGGTGTTGCCAGCATCAAAGAAGGTTCGTCACCCTCCAAACCTCCTGCACTCAACAGCGTACCACAAACGGGTGCTAAAAGCTGTCACATTGTAGAGGACCTTGACCGTGCCGCGGCTGCTTCGATATTCGCACAAAACCCCAAGCTAGTTTCAATGATTCAAGGCAAACTAGGTTCCCTTGTGGGCCGTTCATCAGGATACATTGAGTCTCTACCAGCACCTGTTCGCCGTCGTGTCGCCGGTCTCAAAGGTGTGCAGAAAGAGCATGCCAAGATTGAACTGGAGTTTCAGGAAGAGCAACTCCAACTCGAGAAGAAATACTTTGCGAAATACACTCCTCTCTACGAAAAGCGCGCCAAGATAGTGAATGGTGCTGCAGAGCCGAGCGAGGATGAGATTAAGGCTGGGGAGCAGAACGAGGAGGAAGGCGAAGATGAAGCTAGTAAAGCAGAGGCAAATGAAGGTGACGGGAGTACTGAAGCTTTGGCTGGTATTCCTGAGTTCTGGCTGTCCGCCATGAAGAATCAGGTCTCGTTAGCAGAGCTCATCACAGCTCGCGATGAAGATCCTCTGAGGCTTCTGACCGATATTCGTATAGAATACCTCGATCAGCCCGGATTCCGTTTAGTTTTCGAGTTCGCCGACAACGAGTTCTTCTCGAATAAGTTCATCACCAAGACATATTTCTACCAGGAAGAGGGTGGCTACGGTGGTGATTTCATCTACGATCATGCGGAAGGCGACAAGATCGACTGGAAACCTAGTAAAGATCTCACCGTCCGCGTTGAAAGCAAGAAGCAGCGTAACAAGAGTAAGTCAACCCGGCCGGATGAACCCTGTTTGGTCCCCAACAGAGCTAAAAATTTCTTCAGATACTAAGCAAACGCGTGTGGTGAAGAAGACTGTACCTACTGAATCGTTCTTCAACTTTTTTGACCCTCCAAAGGCACCAGAGGCAGATGCGGAGGAAGCCGATACAGATGTCGAAGAGCGTCTGGAGCTTGATTACCAGCTTGGTGAAGATATCAAGGAGAAGCTTATCCCTCGAGCTATTGATTGGTTCACGGGAGAAGCTCTGCAATTCGAAGAGGTCGACGATGAAGACCTAGAAGGTGATTTTGAGGATGAGGACGACGAAGAGGATGACGATGCAAGTGAAGATAGAGACGACGAAGAAGAATCAGAGGAGGAGGTATGTCAATGAAGCCTCTACTAGACTCTTGATAGGCTAACGTATATTAGGACGATAATTCAAAACCCAAGCAAGAGGCTGCGGAATGCAAGCAAAGCTAGTTTCCCTTATTGCACTTTCGCATCCCTGCAGAATCGCTTTGTGGATCGAGCACAATATGATACACTTGACGAGATCAAAGCGGGCCCCGTTCTAGCGCTCGAGTGTTCATACCGCATGCTCGGGGTGCGATTGTCCTCCTATCTTCAGACCCGGGACCCCATTATACTGGCGTTCATAAACACATAAAATGTTCCATGCGACACTTGCAACCGCTTCCTTGCACCAAGTATAGTAATACAAGGGTCATCGTAATGTAGTTAGATATCCCGACAATGATGAGATTACGATCTGTAGCCGACGGCGTAGCCTTGCTGTCTCCCCCACTTAAGCCCTAATGATAGCTTACCTCATTGGACGCCAAGTTATTCTATTGCTTGTACTACAATACTGAGTAAATTGATGCTTTTCTTTTGTGTGACTCATTCGGAGAAGTTACGCCACAAACTTTGTAAGCCGCATTTACCCAGCATATAATGTCGAGCATCATCCTTCACGCCTTTTACAACTACACCTCGAGATGTCTTCCGCCGTAGATGTGACTGAGAGCATTGACATCGAGCCGCCAACAACAGAACTTGCAAGACGAGTATCATCCAGTCTTGGGTTATCAAACTCTCCTCTCGGAACGTTCCATACCCCGCCGTGGACGAAAACCAACACCCAACTTAACCGTACCTCCACTGGGGCCTTCACTAAACAACTTAAGCCATTTGCTCATGAGGATATAAAGATTCTATTACTTGAAAATGTGAATCAGACTGGTCGGGATGTGCTTGAAGCTCAAGGTTATCAAGTCACGTTCCTGAAATCCTCTCTACCGGAGGATGAGTTGATAGAGAAAATACGGTGGGGTACCGCATTAGGGCCTTCCATTTTGCCATCACAAAGCTCATAGTTGCAGGGACGTCCATGTCGTAGGCATACGGTCAAAGACCAAGCTTACTGCTCGAGTCCTGCGGGAGGCAAAAAACTTGATCGTTGTGGGATGCTTCTGCATAGGAACAAATCAAGTTGATACACAATATGCGGCCGAACACGGCATTGCAGTCTTCAACTCTCCATTTAGCAACTCGCGTAGTGTTGCGGAGCTCATCATTGGTGAGATCATTTGTCTCGCTAGGCAGCTGGGCGATCGTTCGAATGAGATGCACAGAGGGACTTGGAACAAGGTCAGCAATGGCTGCTGGGAAATACGTGGAAAGACACTGGGTAGTCACAACGGATGAAATTGGAGTGTCTCCAGCTGACTGTGCTTCAGGCATCATAGGCTATGGGCATATTGGGTCGCAGCTTTCGGTACTGGCCGAAGCCTTCGGTATGAAGGTCTTGTTCTTTGATGCGGTCAATCTAATGGCCATGGGTACGGCCAAGCAAGTCCCAACTTTAGAAGCTTTGCTTCGCGCCGCGGATTTCGTCACTTGCCACGTGCCCGAACTGCCAGAAACTACAGATATGATCGCCTATAAAGAGTTCGACTACATGAAAGACGGAAGCTACTTAATAAATGCCAGCCGGGGCCATGTCATCAATATACCAGCTTTGATTGACAGTATGCGGTCTGGTAAGGTTGCTGGAGCTGCGCTAGATGTATACCCGGCTGAGCCAGGAGGCAACGGCGACTATTTCAGCAATGACCTCAACCCTTGGGCAGAGGATCTTCGAGGCCTCAAAAATATCATATTAACGCCCCATATTGGGGGAAGCACCGAAGAAGCGCAAAGTGCAATTGGTATTGAAGTCGGTCAGGCTTTAGTGCACTATGTTAACGAGGGAACAACGCTCGGAGCTGTGAACATGCCTGAGGTCAACCTGCGAGTCTTAACCATGGATGAGCCAAATCATGTGCGGGTAATTTACATTCACCGCAATGTTCCTGGCGTCTTAAGACAGGGTGAGCACTGAGGGAGTAGGCAAACACTCACGGCAAGGGGCTGACGCGAATAGTCAATTCCATCCTCGGAGATCACAACGTGGACAAGCAGATGACTGATAGCAGGGGTGATGTAAGTATGAAGAACCCAGAGTTAGAAGCAGTGTTGATGTGGCGCTAGGTCGCGTACCTGATGGCCGACATCAGCAACGTCAATGTTAGCGTGATCAAGAACCTGTATCAAGGACTTGAGAGCTTGAGCTGTACGAATAGCATTCCGGCACTACTATGAGTGTGCTAACACGTGATAGCTCGAATCATGACGCGAGTCCTATACTGAGCTCAACACTTCCATGTCTTCAACAGTCAGCTCACCTTCAACATACTTCCGGTGCCCATGACCAAAAGTCTGTAATATGGAAATAGCGTCACAGAAATCCCAGTGAGCTTCAACAGTTCCACCTGACTTTCGCCACAATCCTCAGCTGTCTCAAGGAACAGCCTAGGTAGGCCTCCTACGTGTGTGCCGAGGAAGAGATGGTGCGCAGGCTTCATAGGCTATCACCTGCATAGTCTTGGAGGCAAGCAAGAGCTCCATGCTTGTATCAAATGCCGCAAATGAGACGAACATGTGTAATATCCTGGATGCTGCTTAGAGGAGATGACTCATACAGACGGTATCTGCAACATAAATCTCAGATGATGGCACTTGACATGCTCCTTGAATGATATTAGCAATCCTGCGAATACAATGTGAACAAATATAATAGTAGAGTACGTAATACAAAGGGTAAAATGAGTGACTTCGTGCTGCTGGAATCCTGGTGTGCCACTGTGCCTGGCGAGTCAGGCTCGCCTAGGACACCCTAGAATGCCGTAACTTTGCATAGAATAACGCTTCTCGGCCCCTGGATTTTTTGCGCCGCTGCTTAGAGTGCCGATCAGTGACAATGCAACTAACCTCGAACGCGGACAGTAGGGAGACATGCCCTCCACGTTTTCCTCTATCGATATTCTGACCTTGTCGTTACTTCTCTAAAGATGATTTAGCCCCGCTATTGCTGCCGCCCTTACCACTTGGTGTTGTCGGCACAGCTTCTCGCTTTGTCCCTCTTGCATAGGGTACCGCAAACAGTCGCAGGTATCAAGAGCGTCTCTTTCCACTCTGGCGGCCTCTAGGAGCCCCTCTTTTTGAGGTGCTATGGCACATAATTATGATGTAGGGACGCGGGCGTGGCAACCTGATCCTACAGAGGGCTGGGTGGCCTCTGAAGTGGAGTCGAAAAATGTTCAGGGGGACAAAGTCAAGCTGGTCTTCCAGCTGGCAAACGGCGAGGTAAGTCAGCCATCTCGAAAGCATTGAATGACGCTCACCTCTACTCGTAATTAGTCAAAGACAGTTGAGACCACTGTCGCGGCCCTCCATGACGATACTAATGGCTCTCTTCCTCCGCTGATGAATCCTGCCATACTCGAAGCCAGCGACGACCTTACGAACCTATCACATCTAAATGAGCCAGCAGGCACGTCCATGCAGGGATTCAATACGACTTCGTATCGCTAACGTTTTGGCAGTCCTCCAAGCCATTCGACTGCGGTATTCGCAAAAGGAAATCTACACATATAGTGGAATAGTTCTAATCGCCACGAATCCTTTCGCCCGAGTAGACTCACTGTATGTACCTGGAATGGTACAAGTTTACGCAGGCAAACAGAGATCATCCCAAGCGCCACATCTTTTCGCTATTGCCGAGGAAGCTTTTGCGTAAGACGTCCCATATTCTACGTGCTCGGGTTGCTCATTGATCGCTATAGTGACATGCTGCGGGATAACAAAAATCAGACAATTGTGGTCTCCGGCGAGTCAGGGGCAGGCAAGACAGTCAGCGCCAAATACATAATGAGGTACTTTGCGACTCGAGAATCCCCAGATCAGCCCGGAAAACGAGCCAAAGGCATTGCAGATGCAATGAGTGAGACTGAGGAACAAATCTTGGCAACCAATCCAGTCATGGAAGCCTTTGGTAATGCTAAGACCACAAGGAACGACAATTCGTCTCGTTTTGGAAAATACATTGAGATTCTATTCGACAAAAAGACCGAGATCATTGGGGCACGGATTCGAACTTACCTTTTAGAGCGTTCCCGACTTGTCTTCCAGCCATTGAAGGAGCGAAATTACCATATTTTCTATCAGCTTGTAGCTGGTGCCACAGAAGTAGAACGACAAGAATGGGGTTTACTCCCAGTGGAACACTTTGACTACCTCAACCAGGGCGGCGCTCCGGTCATAGAGGGAGTGGACGACAGATCAGACTTCGATGCCACACGACAGTCATTGACAACAATCGGCGTAAGCCAACCCAAACAATCTCAGATATTTGCGCTACTTAGTGCTTTACTTCATTTAGGAAACGTCAAGATTACGGCCACACGGACGGACTCTGTCCTTCCTGTTACGGAGCCATCCCTTATCAAGGCTTGCCAGATCCTGGGTGTCGATGCTGGCGAGTTTGCAAAATGGACGGTTAAGAAGCAGCTGATCACGAGGGGAGAACGGATCATGTCTAATTTGACCCAACAGCAAGCCTTAGTCGTCCGAGACTCTGTCGCCAAATTCATTTATTCGGGTCTGTTTGACTGGCTTGTTGAAAATATCAATGCTGGCCTGGCTACAGAAGAAGTCAGCAGTAGGGCGTCAACCTTTATCGGCGTACTCGATATCTATGGATTTGAGCACTTTGCGAAGAACTCTTTTGAGCAATTCTGCATCAATTACGCCAACGAGAAGTTACAGCAAGAGTTCAATCAACACGTATTCAAGTTAGAACAAGAAGAGTACCTGCGTGAGGAGATTGATTGGACCTTCATTGATTTTTCCGACAATCAGCCCTGTATTGATCTCATTGAGGCTAAACTTGGAGTCCTCGCGCTGCTTGATGAGGAGTCCCGACTGCCCATGGGATCTGACGAGCAATTCGTGACAAAATTACACCATAATTTTGCAGCTGACAAGAACAAGTATTACAAGAAGCCGCGATTCGGCAAATCTGCTTTCACAGTCTGTCACTACGCCATTGATGTAACATACGAGTCGGACGGTTTCATCGAAAAGAACAGAGATACGGTGCCAGATGAACACATGGAGGTGCTTCGGCTTTCTTCCAACGAGTTCCTTAGTGAAGTCCTAGAAGCTGCCTCTGTAGTCCGAGAGAAGGATTCTGCGACAGCAGCAAATGCGAAAGCCGTAGCTACACCGGGTCGGAGGGCTGGTGTTGCTGCAACCCGGAAGCCCACACTTGGAGGAATATTCAAGTCATCACTGATTGAACTAATGCATACGATCAATTCGACTGAGGTGCACTACATCCGTTGCATCAAACCAAATGAAGGCAAAGAGTCGTGGAAATTTGAGGGACCCATGGTCCTGAGCCAGTTGCGAGCTTGCGGTGTACTGGAGACGGTGAGAATCAGCTGCGCCGGCTATCCAACTCGATGGACGTATGAAGAGTTCGCTCTTCGGTACTACATGCTCATTCCTTCTCAATCGTGGTCTTCTGCCATTCGGGAAATGGCCAATGCCATACTGAGAAAAGCCCTTGGGCAAGGCAGTAACAGAGGCCTTGACAAGTACCAGTTGGGGCTTACCAAGATTTTCTTCCGCGCTGGGATGCTCGCATTCTTAGAGAATCTAAGAACAACGCGGCTCAACGAATGTGCTGTCATGATACAGAAGAATCTGCGCTGCAAGTACTACCGGAGAAAGTATCTTGAGGCCAGAAACTCAATCTTGCTTCTTCAAGCGTGGACTCGGGGTTATCAAGCACGACAACGCGCGGATAGCGTACGACAGACCAGAGCTGCGACGAATATACAGAAGGTCTGGCGTGGTCACAAGGACAAGAAGAGGTTTAACGAAATCCGCAATAATATTATCATGCTCCAAGGTGTCACCAAAGGTTTCCTCTGCAGGAGAAAGCTTATGGAGGTCCGAGTTGGCAACGCCGCTATAACGATACAGCGATCATGGCGGACTCGGAGGCAAATGCGCTCGTGGAGACAATACCGCAAGAAGATTGTCATAATACAAAGTCTTTGGCGAGGCAAGACGGCTAGACGAGGCTACAAGACAATTCGTGAGGAGGCCAGAGATCTCAAGCAGATCTCATATAAGCTGGAGAACAAGGTTGTCGAATTGACCCAATCTTTGGGTGCTATGAAACGCGAAAACAAGGCGCTCATTGCGCAAGTAGAAGGCTACGAGAATCAATTGAAATCGTGGAAAAGCAGACACAATACTCTCGAAAGCCGGTCGAAAGAGCTTCAAGCCGAGGCAAATCAAGCGGGGATTACTGCCGCTCGATTGGGAGCCATGGAAGAGGAGATGAGAAAGCTGCAGCACACCCACGACGAGTCGATTGCGAATTCAAAGCGTTTGCAAGAAGAGGGTAAGGCCCTTCGAGAATCTCTTCGTACCACGAATATCGAATTAGGGAATGCCAAGCAAGTTGGGAGTGATCATGAGAATGAGAAGATGTCTTTGCGCCAGCAGCTAGCAGACCTTCAAGACCAATTGGATTTCGCTAAGAGGGCTGTTCCTGTTAATGGCGAAATTACGAACGGACATGTACCGCAACCTCAGACGAATGGCTTAATCAACTTGGTCTCCTCCAAGAAGCCGAAGCGGAGAAGCGCAGGGGCTGAACGAGTTGAACCAGATCGATTCAGTTCCGTGTACCATCCAAGACCAAGCTCTATGGCCATTCCTGGCACTAGTGCTCATCGCCAGAACAATTCTGGTTCAACCTTCAGTCCCGGTCTAGACAATGTTGAGTTTGAACTCGAAAATCTATTGTCGGATGAGGATGGTCTAAATGAGGAAGTCACATTAGGCCTCATCAAGAATCTCAAGATTCCTGCCCCAAGTACGACGCCTACGCCAACCGATAAAGAGGTCCTTTTCCCGGCTTATTTAATCAACCTCGTCACTTCTGAGATGTGGAACAATGGTTTCGTGAAAGAATCAGAGCGCTTCCTTGCCAACGTGATGCAATCCGTTCAACAGGAAGTGATGCAGCATGAAGGCGACGATGCTGTCAACCCGGGTGCTTTCTGGCTTTCCAACGTTCATGAGATGCTTTCCTTCGTGTTTCTTGCAGAGGATTGGTATGAGGCACAAAAGACTGACAATTACGAGTACGACCGACTACTCGAAATCGTGAAGCACGATCTAGAGAGTCTCGAATTTAACATATATCACACATGGATGAAGGTACTGAAGAAGAAACTACAAAAGATGATCGTACCAGCGATCATTGAATCGCAATCTCTTCCTGGATTCGTCACCAGTGAGAGTAACAGGTTCCTTGGCAAGCTTCTTCAATCCAACAACACGCCCGCATACAGCATGGACAATCTTTTGAGTCTGCTGAATAATGCTTTCAAGGCTATGAAGGCCTACTATTTAGAAGACTCCATCATCACACAGACATTGACCGAGCTATTAAGGCTTGTAGGTGTGACAGCATTCAACGACCTGCTGATGCGACGGAACTTCCTCTCCTGGAAACGAGGTCTACAGATCAACTACAATATCACCAGAATCGAGGAATGGTGCAAAAGTCATGATATGCCGGAAGGCACTCTGCAGCTCGAACATCTTATGGTACGTCTTGAAGAACCGGGGCGTGAAGAAAAACGCTAATTGTCTATGTAGCAAGCGACTAAGCTGCTGCAGCTCAAGAAGGCCACCTTGAATGATATCGAGATTATTC
This sequence comes from Lecanoromycetidae sp. Uapishka_2, assembly GCA_035521555.1. Classification (NCBI taxonomy): domain Eukaryota; kingdom Fungi; phylum Ascomycota; class Lecanoromycetes; species Lecanoromycetidae sp. Uapishka_2. Next base: position 74,301 of record JASZXT010000039.1, read on the forward strand.
AAGATATCTGCTGGATGTAAGTAGAATCAAATCTATGGGCGACGGGCTTTGTTCTAACGCCCAGAATTAGGCTTTCGCCCAATCAAATCCAAAAGCTTTTGAACCAATATCTGGTGGCCGACTACGAACAACCCATCAATGGCGATATCATGAAAGCCGTGGCCTCGAGGGTGACTGAGAAGGGAGATGTGCTGCTGCTAACAGCTGTTGATATGGAAGACAGTGGTCCTTATGAAATTGCAGAGCCCCGAGTCATCACCGCCTTGGAAACTTATACGCCATCTTGGCTGCAAACCCCACGTCTCAAACGTTTGGCAGAAATTGTATCGGCACAAGCTGTGGCGCAACAGGAGAAGCTGGAGTTTGAGATACCGGAGCAGCAAGATATTAGCGAGGGTAACGGACTTGCGCTGGAAATGAGCGACGGTGAGCTGGAAGAAACCCCACCGTACCAGCAATAATCTTGTCGATTGAGGCAGCTGTCATGCTGGGAATGAATGGTTCATTCCAATCTTCGTGTATCATATTCTGAACAGATTTGGGGGATGAGAGACTATTGCTTCGCAAATTGGATTTCAGCGGGTGCTTCACGATGTCTGCATTTACGGTTCACTCAGCCAAATGCTGCTAGATGAATTTGGCAAGTTGTGTTTGATGTACAGTTTTCAGCGATGGCTATGGCGCACTGATCGTATTTCTCTGGGGCTGCCTATGTCTCGTGGCGTCAGGAGAGAGTATGCCTCAAGTGGTATTAGAAGGGACACTGTACGAGTATGTATGGTTCCTGCAGCAGTCTGGACATTCCTACAATGCACATACAAGGTACCCAATGAAAGGTACCTTGGCCATGACCACCACAGTCTTCCATCTTTATTTTTGGTCTATTCCGAGCCGCCTCGCGATGACTTGCCGCTTAATGAAATAGTCATCTAGGTTAAAAAAAGCACTGTTGAGTAGGACGACAAAGTCAATTGGTTGATCGTAGCTTCAACGAAGCTACAGTATTATTGAAGTCCAGAGTGTTTCAATGAGTGACCGTTACGATGAGTATAATACTATCATGCGGCTGGTCTCACTTGAGTATTTTTTCACCACAGGAGTTGCTCTCAGTTGATAATTCGCGCCGAGCCCCGCCCAAGCCCGCCAGCGCGTCTTAGCCCGCACCTTAAGGTACTGTACTTTAGGTATTATTTTAGGTGCTAGATACTTTACCTTACTTTCAATACTGTTTCAACAGCCAGAGTAGTTGCATTTGCCACTCGTCGCATGCCCTTCGCCTGCTACTGGTTGCTACTGCTCCAACTCCTGCTCCTGCCCCCGTTGCTGCTCCTCCTCCTTTCGCCGACTCTGTACCTTTCGTACCCCATTATGGCTGAGTCCCAATGTCAATGACCCGACAAAGTGTGTGTATCCTCGCCCTCTATGTCCATTGTACCGCTATCTCTTTGCGCCTTCGGCGCAAAGAGATTTCGCAATTACATTGGATCAATCTATATTTTATATTGCAGAGACCAACTCCGCAGCTATTCGCAGAGCTGAGAAGAGTACACTGACAATTGAAGCACACGCAGGGTCATGGACTTGTCACATCCATCCAACGGCGAATGTCACCCGCTCGCATCAGATATAGTACACTGCTGCTAAGGGTGTCCATTATGCTTCTGCGCACCAAAACGTTCCTCGTATCGCTGGCTGTTCTCTCGGCGTTCTCCATCATCCTTATCGGTCTCTCGCGACGAGGTACACCAAATCCCGGGTGGATACCCACATTGAAGACTCGACCAATTGAGCCATGCCCGGACAAGCTCGACTGGCTCGCTGGACTCAAACTCGCATATCCAATTCGCTATGCTCATCGTGACATTGTTGTGAAGCCCATTTCCGGTCTGAAGCGCACTCCCCTCACCAAGGTCGATGTTCCCTTGTTTCCCGATTCTCAAACCATCGACCTTACCAAGGACTCCAATGTCAAGTTGCACAATTGCGAGAAACCCCTCGTGCTTGAGGTCCCAGCCTACGTGAAGGACTCGGGTGATGCATCCCACGTCATCTTCGGCATATCAACGACGTTAAAGCGTCTTGATACTTCTATTACACAACTCGTGCGATGGCTTCCTAGAACGCACGCAAGGCTTTTTGTGGTAGTGATAGAGTCAGAGCAAGTCGGTGAAGCTGAAGGGCTCGAGCATAAAGATGCTGTTGCAGCCGATACAGCCCAGAAGGAAGAGCTTCAGTCGAGGATGCGCAGCTTAGGCATGGACGTTACACTTGTCGAGCCCCTTGGGCTTCAAGACATGTTCTCGGAAAAATATTTTTCGCTAATTAAGATTATGTATGAGAATCGGAATGACAAGACAAAGTGGATCAGCTTATTGGACGACGATACGTTCATCCCTTCTATGCCCGCTGTCGTCTCGATGCTTCAGAAATACGACGCGCGAAAACAACATTACATTGGGGGCCTATCAGAAAACTGGTGGGCTGTGACACACTACGGCATGATGGCTTTCGGTGGAGCAGGGGTTTTTCTTTCAATCGCCCTTGGCGAGGTAATGACCGAGAATTATCAACTCTGCAGGGATACTTCCTGGGCAAATGCTGGAGATATAAGGGTCCTAGAATGCATATACCAGATTACGGAGACAAAATTAACGAACGAGCGAGGACTGCATCAAGTTGATATACATGGAGACATCTCGGGCCTCTATGAAAGCGGTAGTATGCCTCTATCTTTGCACCATTGGAAGCCTGGGGGTGCCAATGACCAGGGATACAACCTTCCACAGATGCACCTAGTGGCCGATATTTGTGGGGATTGTTTCCTCCAACGGTGGCAATTTGGTCGAGATGTGGTCTTAAGCAATGGCTTCTCTATTGCACTCTATCCCAACGGACATCTTAAGAAGCTGAATATGGATGAGATGGAAGAGACTTGGGACCCTACTCCAGAAATCAAAGATTCCAATAATGGGGGTGTCGATCACTCTTTAGCGCCAATAAGGCCTAGGCTGGAGCTGGACGAAGATAAGACACAATATAGACTGATAGATTCTGCGGCAGTGGATGGGATCGTAAGGCAATCTTATTTGCACGAAGGTGTCGGGGAAGACATTGACAGTCTTCTGGAGCTCTTTTGGAGGGAGGGGGAGGAAGCTGAGGAGATGTCATGATTCATGTTCGCCATAAGATACCCTGGTGGAGGCCTCGATCGGTCTGTGTAAATTTATAGCGAGATTTATCGGCGTTGGTGGTGTGGTCGGATTATGAAAGGAGGTGCGGCGCCATGCAAGGTTGTGCTATTCCTTGGTCATGGTTTTGGATATCGGATGCTAAGTACGACTGATAATGCTAGATGAAGGACAAGTTTTTACCCCTTGAGTTATATTCAATGCGAACGTTCTAGCAGAGACTTCCCAGATATATCAGAGTAATCTACGTCGCTGGAGTGTGGACATGCAATATCAGGTCTTCTATCAAATTTTCGTAACAAGTAGCCATTGTCATTACGCCATCTGCTATTGAGGAGTGAGGTTACAGCCAAGAATGCCGAATATGCTACAGGTAACAACGGTGGATTTTCAAATGCGAGATAGAGCTAGAACCAAATAATCCCTACCATAGAACCCACACCACATCTAAGTCGCCATTTTCGATCTCCGATATTGGCAAGTATGCCACTCAAAGAACTCAACTTCATAACTGGCAATAAGAACAAGCTCGCAGAGGTGCAGGCGATTCTAAGTGGTGTCGTGCCTCTACAAAGCCAATCATTGGATTTAACCGAAATCCAGGGCACTATTGAAGAAATTTCAAAGGACAAATGCCGTCGAGCTGCTGCCATTGTAGGTATTTGGAGAACTACTACTTAATGATATATACACGAACTGATACTCGGGAGGTCGGGGGACCAGTTTTGACAGAGGATACATGTCTTTGCTTTAATGCATTGAAGGAGCTTCCGGGCCCCTACATGTAGGGCAAGGACTTGCGTGAGGCTCGAGCAAGCTGTTGACCATGTGTGATAGTAAATGGTTCCTCGAGGCTCTTGGCCATGAGGGTCTCAATAATCTACTCATGGCATATGACGACAAAAGCGCTCAAGCAGTTTGCACCTTTGCGTACTGCGAAGGGCCTGGCCACGAGCCTCTCATCTTCGAAGGGAGAGTCACGGTGAGCCAGGATAACCATTTTCCAACTCTAACCTCTGCTGACTGCATTATAGGGGAACATAGTACCTGCTAGAGGTCCCACAAAATTTGGTATGTCAGCCTTTAGCGGTTCCCATTGTCTATTTCTTTTAGTGGCATTGACTGAACCCTTTCCAGGTTGGGATCCGATCTTCGAGTACAAGGGCGAGACGTATGCCGAGATGGATAAAGCTAAAAAGAACACGTTATCTCATCGTGCCATAGCCCTTTCGAAGCTCAAGCAGTGGTTGCAGTCTCAAACGTAGCATTCATCCATAGAGCGACGAATGGAATCATCCTGGGGATTGTTTCCCTTGGGTCACTCCCTCGGCCTGAGCTTGTTTCCAATTCGCAAGCCACTTCTCGATCCTCGCCACGTTCCCCTCAATGTCATCTGTCTCATCACTACGCAACTCTATCACGATTTCCTCATCGTAAGCATCTCTGGCTTCTTCCAACAGCACCTCCATAATTTCCGAGTCCAGATTCTCCTGCAGCTTCTTTTCAGGGTATTTTCGTGCTCTTAGCCTGTCGTAGAGCTTTGTGGGTTCTGTTCGCAGCACGACCACTAGGTCGATCCAGCTTTCAGGGAAGAGATCGCATGCGTGCCAGTCAATTATGTAGCCACCGGTTGGTACCTCATCTTCTAGAGAATCGAGGAGCTGACACTTTTGGTGAGCTATGGTACAAGGTGTGTTGGAAGGGGAATGACGCACCTTCTCCTCGTCAACGATCCAGCTCTTGTGCTCCTCGCTCCAGCCCTCGTGGCAGCTGCGGTCTTTAACGATTGAATTGATAGACAGATGCTTCAAGCCGGTATTTGAAGCTAATTGTTCGCAATGGCTAGTCTTGCCCACGCCAGGGGTCCCGGTGACGATGATGTTGGGCTGCCTTCTCAACATGCTTGCACAGTGCGGTGCTGAAAAGTCTGGCCTCGAAGGGGAATAAAGGCAAAGGGAGAAAAAAAGCCTTGGCTCGCGCAGGGGTCTTGGGTGGGGC